>JAODAL010007005.1:0-128876 GCA_025379985.1 Phyllomedusa bahiana
CAATACATAACATGTAAGGGTTCCTATAAAAGTTTGTCTCACAAAATCTAAGATCTCATACAACTAAAGAAAAAAAAGTCTGCTAATACACAACAATGGAAAATAGGACTGTTCCCAAAGGCTAAAATTTGTTATATTAGTAAGGGGTTAAAATGCATGTAAGGCACCTATATGTGTTTACTTCAGGCAGCGGCGCGACGTTTCGAATGATTACTTTCCTTTCTCAAGCTTGAGAAAGGAAAGTAATCATTCCGAAACATCGCGCCGCTGCGAGGCAGCATCCCGCTGCACTCCACTCCACCTATATCAGCTCCCAGCGTCCTCCCACAGAGGGAAAAAATTGACAGATATCTATTGAAATGAATCCCTGCATGTCAGCTAAGTACTGCCACATCTATAACGTTTTTACATTGCCTAAGGTGTCTGTCGCTTTGCACTTTGTTATGCACCTGTAAAGAAATTTTTCTAAGTAAAGAATTGTAAATTGAACCAGCCCTAGTGTGTGTCTATGGTACAATTGGGGAGTCTTGCAAGGAACTCCTAACGGGCTAAATTTATTAAGTGTACAGTAAAAATATACGGCATTTATACGTTGAGAAGTTTGGACATCTAGTGACTCACATGTGATGTTTTCTCTGATGAACCGTTCTGTTTCAATTTTTTTCTTCACACTGCCCAGAATTCCATGAGGACTTCTCTAGTAACGTCCCTACAGAATTTACCACAAAAACATCTTAGTCTCTTCACTTTTCTAGCACATCCCAACCTTTGTACAAACTCCACATCCATAGGGCCCCTAATAGAAATAATGAACCTTATTGGGTATGAAGGTATCCTGGTCCCCCACTAGGTAGGTAAGCATATAGGCCCTCATTTAGTAGGTAGAAATCAATGGATAGCTATACAGGCCGCACTTTAGGCTCATATGTAGGCATATATGCCTTTCCATTATTTAGTTGTATAGATATGTACATAGACCCCCCTCTCCCGCCCCCAGTAGGTGGGTAGGTATACAGTGTATAGACCCCACAGAGGTTAGGTAGGTATGTATAGGCCCCCTACTAGGTAGGGACATAGGTCCCCCAGTAGGTAGGTATATAGACTCCCTAGTAAATAGAATATAGGCCCACCAATAGATACATAGGTATGCATATAGACCTCCCAGTAGGTGGGAATGTATATAGGCCACCCACTAGGTAGGTAGGTATATAGGTCCCCAAGTAGGTAGCTAGGTATATTGGTCCTGAAGTAGGTA
This sequence comes from Phyllomedusa bahiana, assembly GCA_025379985.1. Lineage (NCBI taxonomy): Eukaryota > Metazoa > Chordata > Amphibia > Anura > Hylidae > Phyllomedusa > Phyllomedusa bahiana. The sequence continues at coordinate 1,256 of JAODAL010007005.1, forward strand.
AGTATATAGGCATCCCAGTAAGTGGGTAGGTAGGTATATAAGCTCCACAGTAGATTGGTAGGAATAATAGGTTTATAAGTCCCCCAGTAATTAGGTAGGTCCACCAGTAGATACCTTTTTTATGAACTGGGAAAAAAAAAAATCTCTCTGTACCCCTACTGAGTAGATGGCTCGCAGTTGTCTGGTGGCAAAAATCTTTTTAAAAAAGGGGGAGACTGGGTTAAAAAAATAAAATAAAATGAGCATTACTCACAACAACTCACTAACTCCCCTGCTGAGTAGATGGCTCTGACGGTTTGTGTCCAGTGTTGACAGCATAACGTCACTACATCACACCGCCTGCGCAGCTTATTTAGGAATTATCAGTGGCGAAGGAAGGCAATAGCTTCCTGCTTCACCACGGCTTACAACTGTATGTACATCCCAAGGATGCTCATACAGTTAAAAACATGGCGCAGAGCTACGGACCACCTGGGGATTACCGGTTTTCTGATGGACCACTCCAACCCTGCAGCAATACATGTGTCTGTCCTGTAGCCCACCAAAGTACCAGAGGATCAGTCCGCATCTCATCCGTTTATTAGGCTTACAACTTATTTAATAACGTTTATTAACAATTTCTGGTGCGTTTGGAGGATGGAACAAAATTTTGCCATTTTTTTTACATTTTCTTTTTCTGTTTGCTAGGCAGCGAAAATAATGTTATCTTTATTCTATGGGTTGGTATGACTATGGTGATATGCACAGTTTTGTGGATGCTTTACTACTTTTGCAAAGCACATTAAAAAACAGAATTCATTTTTATGCGTCATTCATACACCTACAGTTTTTTTTTTTATTGTTCCATCAATGTAGCTGTATGAGGGCTTGTCTTATGCGGGATAAGGGGTTAAACGGCCAGGATTGGAGTTATCTCCGCTCCCAGCCATTACAGCAGTAGCCATGCTGTCAGTCATTGGTTATATAACCTGATATAAGTATGTTTTGTACACTACTGTATATGTATACCCTTTGTTGCTTTACACATGATTGCAAATGTCACTCAAGTGACTTACCTAACTGTGTATTTGCTTTCAGATTGATGTCCTTAAAGCAGACATGGAAAGTGCGGAGTGGAAGATCTTGGAAAATCTTATTCTTGAGGGCATCATTGAACAGATTGGACAGCTTGTTTTGGAGATCCACCTCCACTGGCCTGGGTTCGAGGTCAGTGGAAATGACAGCAGTGTTGTCAGATACTGGTATAGCTTGTTCAAAGAGCTTGAGCACAAGGACTTTAAGCTTTTCTACACATACAAGGACTTATCGAAACCCCAAATGTTTCTTAAACAAAACATCTTCAATGCAAGCAGTTGTTACATACTAAGCTGGGTAAATACAAGGTGGACATGACACAAAGAAGTCTGATGATTTGCACAGAAAAAAAACAGCTCTTAACATGATGAAGGAAAGAGCAATGAAGACAAATTCTGTAAATGAGTAACTTCTATGCTGCCTAATAATATCAGCCAACTTGTATTTGTCAGGGAAGTGTCTCTTTTAAATGAAGCATCTTCATGCTCTCTCTGCTGGTAAAATAATAAAACTTCACTTATTGGCAGATATATAATTTTGAATCTGGCTAAATAGTATATTTTTTAAAATAGTATGCGTTTAGCTGGCAGATGTTATTTTTGTTATCAACATTCAAAAGACAGACACAACATCATTAATGGCCAAGGTATTTGGGATCTTAATTTTAAATGAGTTGTCTGGTTTTGAAAACTGATTTTTAAATCCCCTGTTATGAAATTCTATCTCATTATATAGTCCACTATTTCGGACCTCCATCAATGAAGGACTGAGCACGTCCATGTATTACACAGATTTGTTCATGGGTTTTTAGACAATGCAGGGCAGATGGGCTCAGCTGTGCCCAGAACTCCCATAGAGGTGAACGGAGATAGCCGTTGATGCGTGACCGTCTCTCTTTCCTGCAGTTGGCCCAGGCAGGCCAGTGAAAATACTGTATGGGAATACCTCTTTACGACTTTTTGTTGTGTTTGTCGGCAATTGCTTCTAAACTTACTGCATCTCCTGGCAGCAGGATACACTGTAGTCTGCATTTTAATTTTATAGAGGCAGATATACCATAAATGTGACCTTTGCAGCTTATGAACCTGAAAGCTTAAAATTACTGAATGATTATTAAAGATTCATAAGGGAGTGCTCTATACTGAACTACAAGACAGTAAAGGGTCTATATACGATTACACGTACAAGGGCCTTTTGTTTTTCTTTCTGGCCCTACTTTTATTAAAAAGGGACTGTAAAAAGTATTAGAAATATACCAAAGGTTGAACAGTCAAATAAAAGCAAGAGTAGCTTCTTTATTGAAAAATCTTAAAATAAAATTGTAAATCCAACCTAGGTGGGAGTGTGGCCAGTGCGTTTTGAAACCAAGAACTTGTTAAGAATGTAGCTAGAACTAACAAATTCACATTGATGTCTTATGCATCTTACATATCCTTTAGAACTGTGCTGCCCCCTTCAGGTTATATGTTACTGGTACCCCTCATATTAAAGGATTAGTGAAAACTAAAAATTTGCTTAAATTCAGTATATGTTCCCAAGGACATGATTGCAATAATTCAGATTTGTATACTTAAGAGGTAACTTTTTATTATAAAAGCTATTTTTATGGTCTATAATGCTATGTGACTTAGATATTAGTTTGCAAAAGTATAAGTATGTCCTGTTTCACCTATGTTACAGCAACATGTTCTATGTGTTTAAAAAGAAATAATTTTTGTTTCTTCCACATTTGGGTCATATAGTTGACATACTGTATACTTTTTTTCCTTTAAAAATAATAGAAACACATCTCTCAAAAGGGATGTCAACAAAGGCAAATTAAGGATCAAGGTGCTATTGGATTTAACATTTGTACTTTTGTTGAAAAAGAAAAGAAAAAAAGGAAACCTGTCAACTATAAACTACTAACAAAAAGTTAGCGTTATTTGGCTTTTGGTTGAAATTTCAGGATGAACATAAAATTTCTTAAATTTTGTTTTAAATGTTAAATGTTTCAGTATTTTTTGCACATTTGATCTCTAACAAGGAGCTTAATGGCAAAATGCAAAGCAGTTGTTTGATCCCTGAATCACCCAATACATTTAGGAGATCAATTTGAATTGCTGTTCACATTTGGACATTATGAGACAAGGAAATAACACCTTACAGTTGATCAACAGTATCTCAACATTGCGTGTCTCCAGTGGCCACTTCTGTCTGAGAGCATCCTGCATGAAGCAAATTGATTCCCCAAGTTTATTGTGTGACTCAGCGATCAAACACCTGTTGTGAATTTTGCAGTTAAGCTCCTTGTTAGCAATTAATTCCTTAATGGCCACCCACCGTCTTTTGACGTCGGCTGGTGCAGGTCATTCGTCTGCAGTGACGTCTTTTGGCGTCGCTGCAGACATCAGAGTTTGCGGCTTTGGGCGCCGCAGCAGCGCTGGAAACCAGGGAACCTCCGCTCCTTGGTGCTTTAACCCTTTGATTGCCGCAGTTCGTCACTGCAGCACAATCAAAGGGTTTCCCTGCTCTGTCGGGTGATTGGGACACCTGGTGACCTGACAGAGCCCAGGGAATGGCTGCACAGTTAGCCCAAGGGACCTAGAGTAGCCCCAGGGATGTCTGTGTAACAAGCCAGTGATCAGGGAAGACTGTGAGCTGCCCTAATCACTGCCTGTGTCAGACTGACACAGATTACAATTTATTAGCATATATGATTAGCATATACATACTAAGTGTACACATACTAAGTGTAAAAAAATAAATAAATAACCGTTATCCCTTCATGGGATTTAAACAAAAAAGTAAAAAAAAAACTTAAAAATTGTAAAAAAAATTAAAAATAATAAATAAAAATAAATATTTAATAAAAAATAATTGAATTGAAAAAAAATCTGTAATTATTTATAGGTGAACTTAACCTATTACTTCAAAAAGCATGGAAATATAGACCAGTGCACTATAGAACCAAGAGTAAGGGACTTGATCCCGAAACGCGTCAGCATGTGCTATGTTTGCTTGCAATCCCGTCATGCCTTAACCACTGTTTTTCATCCATGTACGTGACCTAAAGAAAAAAGGCTTTTTTTATGGAAAACAAATAAAGTTATTGGATTTTACTTTCAATGTCTCGTCGGGCTGGAATTTCCTCTCTCTTCCTCCTCGGTGTGAAGCTGCTACACTTTCATGTGAGTTGTTTCTTGCTAACTTAACCTATTCCCCCATAAAGTACAACTCGTCTTGAATAAAACAAGGCCTCATACAAGCGCGTCATTGAAAAAATGAAAAAGAAACTGTTGTAACGCAAGGAGGCAAAAACTAAAAAAATGTTCTGGTCATTAACTACTTTTCAGGCGTTCAGCTTAAGGGGTTAAATAAGATAAGCAGGTTGTGCAAAAAGTACTGAAACATTGGAAAGTTGGACATGTGCATTTTAAAGTTAAGAGATGGTCTGATTTAGTTAATTTAAAAAAAAATAGAAATTTTATGTTCATCCTGAAATTTCAACCAAAAACCAAAAATCCCTAATCTTTTGTGAGAAGTGTATGATGAAAAGTGCCCTTAAAAAATGGACATTAGCAGCAAATGAGTATGTTACTGCATACAAATTTTTAATTGAGACTTCTACAGGTCATGTAGTGTAAAAATGTGGCGTTAATCTTATGGTAAGCTATGACATGACAGATTTCTTGCAGATTCTGTACTACTGATCCAAAGCAAAGTGCAGTACAGTGCACATGAATGGGGTTTTGAAATTACATTATGAAATAGCACTGCATGCCAATATTTCATAAAGAGGCAAGCAATAAAAAGGTATACTGTGCAGTATACATTTTAAATATTGGAGCCTTTCAGATTCAGATGTTTTACATGTCTCTAGTGGGGACTTTTGGACGGGCAGTGTCATTACAGCTGTTCAAGCCAGTTTCCTTCCCCCATAACACATTTTACTTTTCTGATTGTCAGACAAGTTGAGGCTGAAAATGTGCTTGCTCCTTTTGTACTTTGAGAAAGCAGAGAAGCCAAAGATCATTGTATAGCCTGCATGCCAGCAGGGATCCTTCTGCTACTATCAAGGATGCAGTTAAGAGTGGAGTAGAGTGCACATGTCTGTCCATCAATACAGAGTACAGAAGGACCCACTAAACGGTGAGGAGACTCAATGCAGTGGAGCACCAGAACAATACAGTAATAAGTATCTCTTTGCACAGAAACTTTTTTTAAAGTGTAAATTGATTTTATGTATGCAGTAGCATGTTTTGACATCTGAAATCTTAATTTTTAGAGTAACCCCTTTAAGAAGCAGGATGTGAACAGTGCCTTATAATTAAATTCTTCAGGAATTGTATTTTGAGGGTTACTGCAACAAAACACAAAGAAAAATAGGTCCTGCACTTCTTGATCCTTATTTTGGCAAAAAAAGAGCTTTTGTTTTTTTTAAGCTCCATTCCCAGGTTGGGTCTTTAAAGAAATAAACGTGTAGCTATTGCACTGTGAAGCCTAACTTTGTTCAGTAAATAGCTCATGAGTACAGCATAATCTTGTAATTCTTGTGGAACTTTACTTACTTAAATGTTTCAGACATAAATGTAGAAGAGGTATATAAGAGGAGTATGTGACATCCAAACACATGTATAGCAAACATTTTAATGTACAGTGAGGCCAGGTAACATTTTGTACTGCAATAACACAGCTGGATTGTGTTGGGTAAAATAAAAAGAAATTTAAGTATTTATTATGGCTTCTGTGTTTATTGAACAGCACTGTGCAGCATTACTTTATTTTGTCTATGAAAGAATGATAATGTGTAATTATTTGCAAAAAAAAAAATCATACACAATTCCATTAGACTCCAAGGGAGACATGTATGATCGGGTTTTTCACCCTTTTCTGGCGTACAAGTGAGCAGTCTACGATGTCTAATGCGACTAATGAATGTGTTGGGCGCATTGTTCATAAGACTCGACACTTTCTAATGCACCTAACATGAGAGGGTGTTTTGGGGGCGTTCTGGGGGGTGTCGCACCACCATCGTAATATTAGACACATCTATGAATGTGGTTCGGCAAAACTAGGCGCATTACTGCTCGACCAGGCAAACCTATTTCAATGTGGTCTGCCTGAGTCGTCGAAGTGGAGTTAGATTTGCTGTTAGGGAAAAAAATGTCCAATATTTCTCAATTTACACCAGTACAATAATAAAAAGTAATGTCGGATAATTATCAAACTATATCAAATTAAATTATTTAAATTTAATAAAAAAAATTATTATATAAAATTAATATAAAATCATATAATATACCAAAAATATAAAAAATATCTCCTATAAAATGCATTTAAATTTAATGGAATCTAAAACTAGTTTTATATTGAGTAACCCACTGATGTTGTTGTTCAGATTTTTACATTTTTAATTTTTACTACATTAAATTTTAAATTTATTTTTGCTGCTCTCACCCTTTATTCTACATACAGCAAGACCCAGCACACCACAGGTCTTGATGGGACCTGTGGTCCACAAGGCAGGATCAGTACCATAGTTTCTATTCACTGACATGCTATTCTAATGACTTTTCTTTTATTTCCAGCCTATCTATAGCCTTTATACATGTTAGGCGTCTAAGTTTCGTAATGCGTCTAACACATAGGCAAAGCGCGTCGAACTTTAGACCTCATTTATAATCACACAAAAACCACTTTCATACATTCAGGCCCATTATACACTGAAAACGAGACTCGACAATTCACTTCGAAGTGCCTTCTTTCATACATGTCTCCCATAATGTGTGTATTGGTGGTAAGCCTCACTTCAGAATCTGATTAAACTGAAGACAATGATAGACACTTTGGGAAGACATATATAAAAGGGTTTTTCACCCTTTTCTGGCGTAAAATGCGCCAAAAGTAGGCAGGCTGTGATGTCTAATGTGCCAAATGAATGTGTTAGGTGCATTGTTCGCAAGACTCAACACTTTTTAATGTGCCTAACATGAAGGGGCATTATGGGGAGTGTCGCACCACATACGAACTATTAAACACATTTCTGAATGAGGGGCGGAAAAACTAGGCGCATTACTGCTGGAACAGGCAAACCTATTTCAATGTGGTCTGAACCGTCGAAGTTGAGCTAGATTTGCTACTAGGACTAAAAATGTCCCTTATTTCTCAACTTACACCAGTACAATAATAAAAAGTAATTTAGGATAATTATAAAACTATATAAAATTAAATTGTATAAATGAAAAAAAATATCATAAAATTATTAAAATATATAATATCCCAAAGAAATATTTAAAAATAGAATCTTAATTTTAAATAAAATAAATCACTGACCTATACTTTTTAGAATTATGTTACAAATAAAATGTTCAGATTTTAATCGTTTTAATTTTTATTTTTTACTACATTAAATTATAATATTTATAATATAATTTTTTATCAGATGTTGATCAGTGTTGAAATTTATTTTTGCTGCTCTCACCCTTTATTCTACAAATAGCAAGAGCCAGCATACCACAGGTCTTGCTGGGACCTGTGGTCCAACAAGCAAGATCACTACCATAGCTTCTATTCACTGACATGCTATTCTAATGACTTTTCTTTTACTTCTAGCCTAAACACGTTTGGCGCATTAGCAATGCCCCTAAGTTCCCTAATGCGCCAAACACACAGTTGAGGCACGTCGAACTTTAGACACCATTTATCAATGCACAAAAACCACTTCCATCCATTCCAGCGCATTGTACACTTTGCACAATGCACTTCAACGTGCCTATTTGCATACATGTCTCCCTTGGTCTTAATACATTGACTATAATAGCAAATGCATCCACTTACGGGCAGAGCTCTCCAAGTATACCGACTGCAATATATATAATATATATATATATATATATATATATATATATATATATATATATTATATATATTCCACAGGAAAAAGCAGCACTCCAAAGAAAAAAATAGGCAGGTGGTGCCAGCGGCAACAGCCCTGACTATAAAGGGCTTACACAATACAAAGTAAACAAAAAATCCACAGCACTCCAAAGAAAATCAGTCAATGGTCGTTTATTCCTCCATGCCAATAAGATATGTCTCAACAAGATCACGGATACTTTGTCAAGTATATATATATATATATATATATATATACACACACACTACTCACAGAAAGTACTTAGCAGCTCTGTTCCTAGAGCAGTCTCTGTAAGTGCCAGGAAGCAGAGGAAACCTCCAATCCTCCAAAACCCTTTGACTACCATGGTCCATGACCGCTGCATAATCAAAGTGCATTCCCCTGCTCCATTGGGTGATTGGGACTCTCATCTTATCAGAGGCAGCTCAACAGGGTATTAGAGTCTCTTTTCAATTGTACAGTTTTCTCCAATAAACGTATTCTTTTGTTCTGATATTGCAATCATTTACAGTTATGTTCAAAATAAAAGCAGTGTATTTCAAAAAAATGAGAAAAAGCTCTATCTTAATAGTAGCGTTTATTTCCATATACACAAAGGCACTGGGAGCCATGCACATTCACATCCAAATGAAAGCATGTTCGAAATATCACATTATAACTGAAAACAAAGAAAATGTAATAATCAGCTGTTTGAAAAAATAGCAGTGTGTGCATCTTCATTATCCAACTGGAATATTTACAGTATAAAATGCAATCCCAGATTTAGCTTCTCTGTAATCACTGATCTAATATTTAGTTGTGTAACCTTTATTTCTGAGAACTGCTTTACATCTCTGTATCATGAAGTCAACTAACCTCTGACCCCTGAGAACAGGTATTCCAGCCCAAGCAGAGAGCTATATTCCACAGTTCATTTTTAGGTTTTGCATCAAAAAACGCATTTTTGATGTAACTCCACAAATTCTCAATCGGATTGAGGTCTGAGGATTAGGCTGGCCACTTCATAACATCAATCTTGTTAGTATAGAACCAGGATGTTGCCCACTTGCTGGTGTGTTTGGTATCAATGTCCTGTTGAAACACCCATTTCAAGGGCATGTCTTCTTCAGCATAAGGCAACATGACCTCTTCCAGTATATTTATATATTCAGACAGGTCCTTGATGCCTGGTATGTGATAAATGGGCCCAACTCCAGAGAATGAGAAACATCCCCAAACCATTAGGCTGCGTCCCCACGGCAAGGGACAAATACAGGTCGGTTTATCCGACCGGTATTTGTCCGGTTTGTGTGCAGTGTACACGGCCGCGGGGGGGATTTTCTCCGTGATCGGCTTCACATTGTCTTGCACAGATTCCGTCCGAAAACCGCTGCTGCTTCCCTGTTTTTCCATAGAGCCCCGTTGTGCTCATTTTTCGGACGGTTTTTCAGGCGGTCTGCAAAACTGCAAACCGCCTGAAAAACCATCCGAAAACCCCGTGCCTTTTGGGACATGCCCTTATGCCTTTTCTTTAAGTGTTAACATAAAATATTTGCTAATTACTATTCTGTGCATAATTAGGTTGTGTATTGACCTCACTATTTGATTATTTAACCCCTAATGGTTTTACAGGAAAAACAAAGTTCCCTTATACAATGTTTGAATAAAAATTACACATAATAAACAGGAAAAGTAAATATCGTTTTTGTCACGTTTTACGCAAAAACCGCGGTCGCTTCTCGTTTTTTTAGTTCCCATAAAAATTGTGGGGGTAGATCGAGAAAACTAAAGAGCGGGGCGTTTATACAGCATGTAAAACACGGCAAAAAGACAATCATAGAAAAGAAGCGTGGAACAAAAATCGTCTTTTCTTTGTGTTATGGGGTGCATGAACGATTGTATTTTCGGCGCTTTTAAAATCATCCAAGTGCTGAAAATGCGATTGTAAAACTATGCAGTGTAGACTACCCTTTTTATTCGCAAAGATTGGGAATTTGGTTTTTTGTTAAAATATAAGATGCCAAAAAATTTTCCGTGTTTTTTTTTTTTTAAAAAATAACAAAATTAGACATCTAGATTACAAAACCCATGTTAATGTTTCAGTACTTTTTGCACAACTTCCTGATCCCCAACTGCAAAATTCCCAACAGTTGTTTGATCTCTGAATTGCCCAATAAATGAAGGGGATAAAATTTGAATTGGGATTTAAACAGTCCCCCTATCATGCTGTTCAAAAATTTTGACACCATGAACAAGGAAAAAACCCAATTAAAAACTGATCAAAGTCCCTCCCCCATTGCGAGACTTAAAGCAGGTTGCTCTCAGACAGAAGTGGATGTCCTTTGGGAAAACTGATCGTTTGTTTCAGAATTTATTTTTAATTTTATAAAAACAAAAGCTTAAAGTCCCCAACAACCCAAATTATAACTATCTAGGATGAATTGACCTGCGACCCAGATACATCTATCAAGACATGGTAGTGATGTGATGCTTCCAATCCAGAGAAAATTGATGGAAATTAGGGTAAGAGAAATGCAAATATAAGCATTAAATTTACAAGGGATACATAGCAGACAAAACCTGGCCCCCCCAACAGGAAACCATGACCCCCATTATTTCAAATTTTTGGGTGCTTTTCTTTTTAAAAAAAAAGTCTTTTAAAACCAAAAGATATTGTTCAGTTTGTTCCGTTTCTGTAGCAGGGGGGGAGATGATTAAATTTATCTTGAGCAATAAGCTTTCTAGCCATGTAAACATAGAGAAATACTAATAAGGAATTTTCAAGAGTTACATTGCTCAGATAGCCTAGAACATAGTGAATAGGATCAGGGGGAGTTGAAATCTCATGGACCTTGAGAACAATTGCTAGAACTTTTTTCCAGAATGAACCTAGGGATGGGAATTCCCAGATCATAGGGAGTACCCCTGCATCTTCTATGAACATTTGGAATGGGGAGTCTGTTCTTATCCCAAAACCTATGCAAAAGCGTGGGATTTTAATACCTTTGTAAAAAGCATGAGTTAAGAGAACCTTTGGCTTCATTTAAAAAAGAAATTTAGGGGCCCCAAAAAATTTTCCACCATTGATCTTTGTAATGGACCAATAACACAATTCTGTGTTTCCCCTTAAAAAAAAAAATGGTTCCGCAAGCTAGTTCAAAGACCACAGAGGATTGGATAAACATATCTACCGTTTTGTTGGCATTTAGCAGTCTTAATGTAGATTTGTAGAAAATTCAAAGTGGTAATCAAAATTTTTCTTGTGTCCATCAAGGGAGGTGCGTGAGCCCTAACTGGAACCCGCCCACTGTCCCTGCCTACTTGAGTGCTGCCCAGGGCAGATGGCAACTGGGCGACAGTCCCCTCTGCTAAATGCTGGGATGTGAGGGAATAAAAAAGTCAGACATTCCGGGGCAATAAAAAATAGGGAAAGCCAAAGCCCCAAATCAGAACCCGAGGGATAAAGTAAACAACCGGGCAAACACGAATGGGAGCGGGGTACAAAAAACAGAGACAAACCGGGGTCAGGAGAACAGGCGAGGTAGGAAAGGATAAGAAACACAAAAACAAATAACAAGGTGCCGGAAAAATCACAGGCGCAGCACCCAGCCTTCAGGGAGTTTAAATGGGTTCCCGGATACCGCCCTGCAGCTGATTTGGGGCGGCCTCCGGGGGCCTCCCCTTGGTGGTGCAACCGCCCCCTTCAGAAGTGGTGGGGCCCCGGGCACTCACGGGTTGTCAGCAGCAAGTGCAGGTGGGGTCGTGCATCAGCTGCTGCAACCCGTTATCCCCCCAGCCGAGCACAGCCCAGCCCTGCAGTCTCCCCCCTTTTAGGAGGGGCCCCCGGACCCTTTTCCCCGGGCTGGGTTTGCTGGGTGAGATTAGGAATTCCCTCACCAGGGATAGCATGGATAGGTTTCCGGAACCCAGATCTCTCCTCAGGACCATACCCTTTCAAGGACCCGGTATGCATGACCTTTGGGCCTTCGGGAAACTAAGATCGGTGTTCAATTTTTTAACCCCCTATGCAAAGGAGAAGGGGGGGGCCCAGAGGACGGAGTCACAGGCTGAAATACCTCTTACAAGTGCACGACGGGAACTTTTGTTGGAAGAAGAGGGTAATTTTTATCCGATAGCCAGGGGGGAACCACCCCTGAAACCCCATTTGGGGCGTTAGGTACAGGTGGGGGCCCCTAGTTTTAAGGAGGAGGTTCTGGGAACCTTGCCCCGCGCAAATGCACAAGAGCCCCATAGGCCTCAACGTGGCACAGCTGCTTCCAGATAGAGCATCGCTGCACATCGTATTGCCCCGCATGGTAAGGGGACATCTGTCAAACACCCTTGTCCCACCTGATAATTTCCTGAATTTTCCCGTCAAACACTGGGTTATGTTTTTTAACCAGGGCAGCCCCCAAAAACCCCATCAGGGACAGCCCCCCCATGACAAATAGAATACATTTCTCAATTTGTATGGGTCGACCACATCCCAGCTCAGGGGACATATTGGGTTACGCCCCGATCTAGTGGGTGGATCAATAGCTACAGCCCCAGGGTCAGGGGCGGGCTAAAGGTAGGCCCAGGTTTGGCGAAAGGGCACATCAACAAAATTAGAAGCTGATGCAGAAAACCACAACACGCACTCCCAAACCAGACGCGACAAGTATGAAAACTTAACTGGGGCACAAAATTTTAGATAAATAGGAAATACCCGCTGCCTAGGGATCCACCGCTACCACCTAGGGGTTGGAGTTTTTCCCCACCCCGGTCTTCCCTTTGGAGCATTCCCGAATTCTTTGTCCATTTTCCACAGTAGAAGCACAACCCCCCGGATGACGAGTGTTCCCCCGGTCACTAGCCGTTGACAGAAAAGCCCCATTGCATGGGCTCCCTTGGTTTAAGTCGGGAAACACGGTTTGGGGGTGACCATGGGTGGACCCCCCGGGGGGGGTAACCTTTTTTCCCGCGTCTCTCCTAAAAAAGTCTGTCCCGCGAACGGGGCCAGTGCCATGGCCTCATAAATACCCGGGGTGGGTAAGCCACCAATAAACCTTCACATGGTCAGCTAACCCTAAATTTAAATGGGGCGAGAGCTGCGTCTTCCTCCTGACAGAACGCACCCGCGACGAAATTCGAAGAAAAAATCCCCACAGTCTTCTCACCCGCCTCAAGGTGGTCCTGAGCTTCGCCAAGTTCCCATCTGGGGATTAAAAATACCCCTAAAGGGCAAAGAACCTGTCCCAGAAGACAGTTAGGTGAGTAAGCGGTAAGAAAAATGCCCATCCTGGGGGGGACCCTGCAGTGGGACATAACAATTCCCCCCCTTTGTTCCCCATTCCCTGAGGTGGGGGGGGGAGCCTAAAATACAGGCGACACCCCCCGCTAAGTGCCACAAAGGCCTTCTGTTGCCAGAGAACCTGTCAGGCAACTGGATAGGGGGTTCCAATAAGGGAAGGGGTTTCAGGGACACTCTGACTTGGGGTAGATCCTGTTTTTAACCTCAGCGCCAGATCCTGGTAGCTGGGTTCCCCCCCATCTGCTTACCAGAGCTGTCATGGGGTCCCCAAATGAGGGTAAGCAGTAAAGGGTTTTTGGCCCTGTGATAATTACCAATGGGGGTGCAGTGGGCCCCAACTGGAACCCAGCCCACTGTCCGCCTACTTGAGTGCTGCCCCAGGGGGCAGACGGCAACTGGGGGAAGTCCCTGTCTGCTAAAATGCTGGGGGGGCGTGAGGAAGTAAAATAGTCAACAGTCCGGGGCAATACAAATAGGAACGCCAAAGCCCAAAACAGAACCAGAGGGATAAACTAAACAAGCGAGGCCAAAAAACGAACGGGAGCGACTACAAAATAGGAGACAAAAAGGGGTCAGGGAACAGGCCGAGTTGGAATAGGTAAGCAAACCCAAAAAACAAATAAAGGTAGCCAGAAAAATTTACAGGCGCGCAACCCCGCCCTTTGGGAGTTTAAAAAGGGATTCCTGGATACCCCCCCTGCGCTGATTGGAGCGGCCTCCCGGGGCCTCCCCTTGGCTGGTGCAACTCGCCCCTGTCATGAGTGGCTGGGCCCCTGTCACTACAGAGTTGTCGCAGAAGTGTAAGGGTGGGGTGTGATCAGTGCTGAGCCTGTTGATCCTGAGCCCGGCACAGCCTAGCCCTGCATTTTATTTGTATCTGGGGAAAATTTAGCCACAAATTCACCTTTTGAGCCAATTCTTCATCCCATCCACCCCACAAACGGTTTTTCCCCTTTGGACGCTATGAATGGCCAGAATTGGAGATGGCAAGGCCACCCTCATCCTTATCTCTTTGCGAGTGATTTAACCCTATTCTGGCATGGCTCTTTTTCCAAAGTAATTCCCTAAAAAATGAGTACTAGTATTTTTGAAATGGAAAAATTGGGATCCACACCGGGGAGTTATGGATTATACAAAGGATTTGGGGCATAGCAATCATTTTTAAAATTTAAGTTTTCCGGCCTAGGGGGTAAGGGAATTTGCCCAAGTGTTATTTGCTAGATAACTTAGAAGAAGGGTTAAATTAAGAGAAATGAAGTCTGCGGGACGAGGACTAATAAATATACCTAGATATTTAAAAGAGACACTCCATGGATGGGATAAAGAGTTAGGAGTATCTGGAGGTAAAAGGGTTTACTGAGAGCAGAGTGAATTTGTCCCGTTAATTTTAAGTCCTACCCGATTCCCAAAATTTTTCAATATAAGTCATTCTTGGGGATATGGGTTCAGACACTTTTTTTAAAAAAATACAACATGTCATCTGCAATAAAGGAGACATTTTATTCAAATCCATCATATCTAAAGCCTGTGATGTTAGGGGTATCACGAAATATACAGGCCAGGGTTTTTTTTTTTTTTTTTTTTAACCATAAACTTTTTATTGGTCAGATAAAAGTAGTACAAACAGAAAACAGTAATGTCATTGTAAGACCAAATTTAACTTTTATCCCCAAAACCAAAACCCCGCCCACCTCTCCATCTCCAATTTAGAGCAGTAAATACCATTTCAATAAATAGCAAGCAATATTAATAAATTCATTCTTGTCAAATAAAAAATGTACCTGGGTGCGGACGGCCCAACCACACAAATGCCATAGACCAGTCCCAGGAAACCCTACCCGGATCCCCAAACCCTATGCCTAACTAATTCGGTGCAGCAAGACCAGAATATCCAGCCTTCCCAAATTTTTTTTAAACTTAAGTTTGGCCCTTCTTTTAAAACACCCCCCTTCCCGATAATCAGCCAATTCACTTTATTAAAAAAATCCTGTGCTGACGGAGGTTCTGCATCAGCCACTTTGTCGCTTTAAATTTCCTTGCTAATAAAACCTAGATATCGCGATTTTCTCAGCTTTCTGAAACGTTTAAGTCCCCTACATATCCCAAAATACAAACCAACGGATTCATCTCCACTGTAATTTGAAAAATATGCTGGATCAATTGTACAACAAAAATCCAATATCGCTCTAGTGATTAATCTCCACTGTAATTTGAAAAATACGCTGGATCAATTGTACAACAAAAATCCAATATCGCTCTAGTGATTCATCTCCACTGTAATTTGAAAAATACGCTGGATCAATTGTACAACAAAAATCATTATCGCTCTAGTTTAGGGCAATGCCCAGAACATATGCATCAGAGAGGCCGGGTGCACATGACACCTATTACACAGAGGGGAGGCCCTAATTCCAATTTTATGCAGAAATAGAGGAGTTCTGTAAACTCGATGTATTAAGAAAAATTGAGAGATCCGATGCTGTTCACACTCACTGAAATCAAGGGTTTGATGGTCCTCAGTATCTCCTTCCAAATATTAGGCTCTATAGGGCCAATATCTCCTTCCCACCTACTACGTAAATCTATTGGGGTGTTTCTAGAAAAAAGTTTGCCAATAAAAGTTTACATAAAGTGGATATTAGTCCTTCGTTGTTTTGATGTTCTTGACCTTTATCTATCGGAATAAATTGGCATTATATTGAATTGTGTCTGATTTTTCTGCATTAACCGTGCCTAAGCTGTAAGTATTTGTATAGCTGTGTATGCGGTAAGGCAAATTCCATTTGCAATTGCTGAAAACTTTAAGCACCCCCTGATCTGTAAGCAGTTGAGAGACTATTGAAGGCCCCTAGATGCCATGATCAAAATCCTGGAGCATAAAAAGTTCGGGAAGGGGGTATTCCAAATCCCGGTATAGGATGTGCAGCCCTGAAGCCCAAAATCCACCCGTAATTTCCACCACAGTTTATGCACAGATATAAAGTTGGGAAAAACTTTTTGGAGTGCACTAAAAAAGTTTTTGCCTCCCAATTTACCATAAAGTTTGGGGAGAATTAAAATAGTGGTGTAATAGTTTCAAGTTTAAATCCTTATCACCCCTCCATCCCCAATCTCTCATATATTGCAGTTGTGCTGCCAAGAAGTAAACTGCGGGAAATTTAGGAATTGCCAACCCTCCCTCGTCCTTTGCCAATTGCAGAGTTTCTAGCTTTTTTCGGGCATGTGTCCTGCCCCAGATAAGGGCTCGGGAAATAGTATTGACTTTAAAAAAGAATCTTTTGTGGGAGCCAGATTGGAGAGTTATGTAGGAGGTACAACTGGGGCTTTCCAAATCATTTTAACCAGATTTGATTTTCCCCGCTATCGATAATGGTAATTTTATGCCAGACATCCAATTTATTTTTAAATTTAATTTAGCAATGGATCAGATTAAAACCGCCCAAATTTCTGAAAATTTCACAGAAATATTTATACCCAGGTATCGGAAAGAATGGGACACTAGAAGTGGTACTGTATATCTCCAGGGAGAGTAAATTGATCCATGGCATCCACTGGCATAATGACAGACTTCCCCCAATTAATTGTCAACCCAGAGTAGGCACCATAGCTTTTAATGTCATTAATTGCCTCTGGCAATGAGCTGCCAGTATTAGCCAAAAAAAGGAGGATATCATCAGCGTATAAGGCTATTTTGTCCTCCAGCCTCCCTCTCCTAAAGCCTTCAATATTGGCGTTTTGCTCTAATCTGAGCTGCTAACGGCTCAATTGCCAGGGCAAATAGCAAGGGAGACAAAGGGCATCCCTGCCTTGTTCCCCTTTGCAAATCAAACGTCTCTGATTGCAAATTATTGGACTGCACCTTGGCCTTATGATCAGTATAAAACAGCTTAATCCAGGATATAAATTTTTGACCAAACCCCAATTTATGTAAAACCGCCCATAAGAATTCCCACCCCCACACTATCAAAGGCCTTAGCAGCATCTAAAGAACAGATTGACCTAGCCCCTGCGTTATCAACAGGAAGCTGCAGGTTCAGGTACAGTCTCCGTAAGTTATTGGACGTATCCATCTGTGGTATAAAACCTGCTGATCAGGTTGCACGAGATCTGTTTACCACCGCAGTTAGTCTGTTCGCAAACGCCTTAGCTAGTATTTTGGTATCCACTGGGATTAGAGAAATGGGCCTGTATAACTCAGGGAGCAATGGATCTTTATCAGGTTTTAATAACACTATTATTACCGCCTCTTGCATTGAAGCAGGTAGCCTGCTCTGTGTCTCTGCATCCTGAAAGACCTCCAAAAAAATTAGGTAACAAACACCTCCCCCAAACTGCGATTTTTTTTTTCCTCTGTAGGCAATCCATCCAACCCTGGGACCTTATTATTTGCCAAAGTCTTAACTGCACCTGCAGTTCCTCTAGACGTAGAGGAGCATCCAATGCCTCTCGCTGTTCTGCGCTCAACATGGGAAGATATACACTCACCGGCCACTGTATTAGGTACACCATGCTAGTAACGGGTTGGACCCCCTTTTGCCTTCAGAACTGCCTCAATTCTTCGTGGCATAGATTCCACAAGGTGGGTTTCAACGATGCCTCAATTGGTACCAAAGGGGCCCAAAGAGTGCCAAGAAATATTCCCACACCATGACACCACCACCACCAGCCTGAACCGTTGATACAAGGCAGGATGGATCCATGCTTTCATGTTGTTGACGCCAAATTCTGGGCCCTACCATCCGAAATGTCGCAGCAGAATCGAGACTCATCAGACCAGGCAACGTTTTTTTTCCAATCTTCTACTGTCCAATTTCGATGAGCTTGGGCAAATTGGAGCCTAGGTTTCCTGTTCTTAGCTGAAAGGAGTGGCAAACCCGGGGTGGTCTTCTGCTGCTGTAGCCCTTTTGGCCTCAAAGTTTGCCGTACTGTGGTTCAGAGATGCTCTTCTGCCTACCTTGGTTGTAAACGGGTTGCTATTTGAGTCACTGTTGCCTTTCTATCAGCTCGAACCAGTCTGCCCATTCTCCTTTGACCTCTGGCATCAACAAGGCATTTCCGCCACAGGACTGCCGCTCACTGGGTGTTTTTTTCTTTTTCGGACATTCTCTGTAAACCCTAGAGATGGTTGTGCGTGAAAATCCCAGGAGATCAGCAGTTTCTGAAATACTCAGAACAGCCCTTTTGGCACCAACAACCATGCCACGTTCAAAGGCACTCAAATCACCTTTCTTCCCCCTACTGATGCTCGGTTTGAAAATGCAGGAGTTGTCTTGACCCTGTCTACATGCCTAAATGCACTGAGTTGCCGCCATGTGATTGGCTGATTAGAAATTAAGTGTTAACGTGCCCGTTGGGGCAGGTTTTACCTAATAAAGTGGCCGGTGAGTGTATACCCCGTAAATATTGTTGAATCTGAGAAGGGGAAACCTCAAGTCTTGATGTGTATAAATGTTTATAAAAATTCCCCAATATTCCCAAAACATCCAAGGGTTCTGTCCTTAAAGGGGCCTGAGGCATGTCGTGAGTGGTATAAAGCTGGAGCCCCTCTGGGAATTAAAGATAGTGGCTAAGTTAACGGACCGCCCCGCTGCCTTCACCAAATAAGTTTGCTTTTTAAAAATCGTTTATTTTTCAAACAGATTCTAATAGAAATGTGTTCAGTGTATCCTGCGCCTTACGCAGTTTATCCCCGGTTTGTGGAGTGCGGAGCAAAACGAATCGATTCTCAGCAGCATTACTTGCTCACGGATATTTTTTTCTAGTGCCCCCTTTTAATCTTCAAAGGTGTTAAATTTCCCGTGTCAGCCCCCTCTAAGGTACGCCTTAATTGTGTCCCACACTGTACTGTTCGGAGCTGAGTCCATTCATCTGAAAGAATTCCTCAAATCTGATGCCAATTTTAACTGTATCCATTAGGGGCATCCAGAGAGCATTAAATCTCCACCGGCCTCATATTTTCTATTTGGGTAATCCCGGAATTTTTAAACTGTATCAGCATTGGGAATGATCAGAAATGGAGCGTGTAAGATACTCAGTTTTAGTTACCATTTGACACCCGCCGCTGATTTTCCCAAACCATATCTATTTCTAGGACAATGTGTTATACGTACTAGAATAACAGGAATAGTGAAAATCTTAGGTGTTTAGCAGCCAGTGGTCTACAAGTTCCAACTCTCCAAATCATGTGTCCCAAACGGAGTCAATGCTGAGGTGTAGTAGTACATTATTTGCTGATAATTTATCCCAATGTGGGTCCACCCCCGTATTAAAATCCCCCATAATAAAACTGGGACATCAGGAAACCTCCACAAAGTTAAGCACTGCTTTAAAGGTACTGCAATTATAGGGTGGAGGTATATAAATGTTTACCAAAACAAATGTACAAGTATACACTCACCGGCCACTTTATTAGGTACACCATGCTAGTAACGGGTTGGGCCCCTTTTGCCTTCAGAACTGCCTCAATTCTTCGTGGCATAGATTAACAAGGTGTTGGCAACGATGCTCAATTGGTACCAAGGGGCCCAAAGAGTGCCAAGAAAATATTCCCACACCATGACACCACCACCACCAGCCTGAACGTTGATACAAGGCAGGATGGATCCATGCTTTCATGTTGATGGACGCCAAATTCTGACCCTACCATCCGAATGTCGCAGCAGAAAAACGAGACTCATCAGACCAGGCAACGTTTTTTTTCCCAATCTTCTACTGTCCAATTTCAATGAGCTTGGGCAAATTGGAGCCTCAGTTTCCTGTTCTTAGCTGAAAGGAGTGGCACCCGGTGTGGTCTTCTGCTGCTGTTGCCCATTTGCGTCAATGGTCGCCGTACGGTGCGTTCAGGATGCTCTTCTGCCTACCTTGGTTGTAAACGGGTGGTATTTGAGTCACTGTTGCCTTTCTATCAGCTCGAACCAGTCTGCCCATTCTCCTTTGACTTCTGGCATCAACAAGGCATTTCCGCCCACAGGACTGCCGCTCACTGGATGTTTTTTCTTTTTCGGACATTCTCTGTAAACCTAGAGATGGTTGTGCGTGAAAATCAGGAGATTCAGCAGTTCCTGAAACACTCAGACCAGCCCTTTGGCACAACAACCATGCCACGTTAAAAGGCACTCAAATCACCTTTCTTCCCCATACTGATGCTCGGGTTTAAAACTGCAGGAGATTGTCTTGACCATGTCTACATCCCTAAATGCACTGAGTTGCCCCCATGTGATTGGCTGATTAGAAATTAAGTGTAAACGAGCAGTTGGACAGGTGTACCTAATAAAGTGGCCGGTGAGTGTATATATGGTGCTATTATAATAACTGGGATTTGGAATAGGGAACAGTGAAAGAAAACATATCCACCCTCAGTGTCTATTTTAGAATCTATATGCATTAACGGGACAGCCTTGTGTACCACTACACTTACTTCCCTAGCATGTATGGAGAAAACCACATGATATGCCGCTCTTACCCATGAACGTTGTAATAGAGGAGTCTTTTCTTTGGCAGGTTGATATTTCTGCAGCCACAAGTTAATGGCATAATGTTTGGACGGTTCCCCTAACCCACTCACATTCCATACGACTACGTTAACTTTTCTCGCCATTTGGTCTATATGTCAAATAAATGTCAGCATTGGAGGTATCAAATATAAAATAGTGGATAAAGAAAAAGTTAGTTGGCCAATAGCTCCTATATCTGTAAACAAACCCTCCCCTTTCAAGTAAACATTTAACAATAAAATGAGAAACAAAATTTGCATGTTATTCCCTTCTAACCGAAGGGAAGGAGGCACATGAAATGCTTGGGCAGCTGTAAGGTACAATCAAAAGGAACTTAGTAAGCTCAACAATTAAAAGCGATCACTGCCGCTAGCAATAAGTAGGCATAACTTTTGATATATGCTATAGTAGGAAATACTGGAATATCAACAAGCATAAAAAAAAACATATAAACAGTTTTCTAAATGATGTAGCTATTTGCAAAGAGATATAGTGCTAATTATCAAGGAAGCATAAGGTTCAGCCTAACGAGTCAGAAGATCCGAGAGCACATTCGTTAGAGTCCAACCAGAGTAGGGCATCCTTAGAAGAGTCGAAGATGTGAGTCGAGTCTATAGCAGCTATACACAGTGTGGCAAGATACATCATGGAGTAAGGAATATAAATATTTTTAAGTCTGGGTTTGATGTCTAGGAATTGGGACCTGCATTTCTGGACTTCAGTTGAAAAGTCAGGGTACATAGAAATCCTTTGTCCATCAATAGACATGTTTTTTTACCGCCTACTGCGCGCAATATAGCATTTCTATCTCTGAAATGGAGAAGTTTAATTAAGACGGAATGTGGAGAAACCCCTGGAGGGGGTCTAGTATGGACCCTGTTGGCTTTTTCAATGGTAAAGAAAAAAATCAGTTACTGCCTCCACGGAATTTGCCTCCTGTGTGTAGGCCTTTCGACTGTTGTTTGGATGCGTGACTCCTCTTCAGGATGATGCTGTTCATAGATGGCCCCTGCCTTTTATCCGAGTCAACCGAGTCTTACTTTTAGGTAGGGGAAAATGGATTTAAATCAGCTCACCCGTTTGTAGATAACCACGACTAAGGAATTATCTCCGAAACGCGTCGGTCTATGGTGGCCTGCCATCGTGCCAAGTATGCGCTAAAGATATAGCTTTCCTCCATGTATGGTTTGTAATCCGTTGAAATAAAGAATGGAAGTTTTATTGAATCCTTGAATCCGGTGTCCTGGATGTAGCTGGCTGCACTTTGTTCATTACTTTTAGGTAGCCCCACACTTGCAGAAATTATGTTTTTTCTGAGTTATTCTTGTGTGCAGACGAAGGATTACTCGTTCCCCTTAGTTTCTTCTTTTCCAGTTTTTCATTTTTTTGCTTTCAATTCCTTTTCTTGCATTAACTTCATAGTTAGGTTTTTGTATAGCTAGAATGTTTGCCGCCCTGGTATCCGGGTTCATTTATCACTGCTGCCTTGTACACTAGACCATGACCGCGGCAGATTTGTGCTGTATTTCCTTTAATTGGTACTTATGCATTATGTGGTCTGTTGGCATATGCTGTACTTGATACTTTCTTAATAAAGTTTGGAATTAAAAAAAAAAAAAAAAAATCAAAAAAAAATCAGTGTCCTCCCCAAAGCTGTTAAACGGCCATGCTTGTAGGAATGAAACAGCATCTGCTCTTTCAGGAGTACCCACAAACCACAGGTTACTCCTGCGGGACTTATTTTCTAGGTCGTCTAGCGAATAGGACAGACTGTGCTGCTTGGCTGTATTGCAGTCTTTGACTATGGAAGTTAGGGTGTCTTCTACAGAACCAGTTCTCTCCTCTGGTGCTTGCATCCTGTTAGTGATGTTTTTAAGATTATGTCGAACATGAGCCATATCTTCCTTGAGGTCACCAATGTGGGTTGTCATAGTGAATTGCGTAAAGATATACTATAGCTGCAAAGACATCATGCATAGTGGGTACAGCAGCCTCATTAACCCCTTCAGCAAAATCAGTAGCATCAGTGTCATAAGATGGCTTGTGTGTGCGGTCTCTGCTATAGGAGCCGAATGTTGTCCTATTATAAGTGCCAGGGCTCGTTTGGGCCAGTGATGAGGGGGACAGTCGGTGTGTTAGGATGGCAGGTGGATGTACCACATTGTCCTCCATGCTCTCTCTCATACTTGCAGGTTTCTATGAAGAGTGAACAAATCGCTCCCAGCATGCACCCACCTCTGTGAGCTGGCGTGTCAAGTCTGCTATCAGAAGGCAGTTGCAGAACATTGGGCTACGAGACAGTGGTCCAGCTGCAGGTGTTCCATTGACCTCACACACAGCTATCATGATGAACAGCAAGACAGCAATGGAGGTCTGTCCTCTTCAGCGTTGAATCCAGCACCTCGTTTGGATAAAGTGATACTTGGGGATTGGTCTGTAAACCATGTGGGCAATGCCGTGAAGAGGCCTTCATGAAGGAATGGCATACCAGTCCCTCTCCCAGGAATATGGTGTGGCATAATGTATGACAGCTAGATCGCACTAGTTTTTATTCATTTGAGGTTACCCAGTTAGGCATTACATTGATTTGGTCATGAAACCCGTGGTAGAATCTTTTTTTTCTCCCAGGAGCCATTTTTCAGTAGAACAATTATAGGCCACATGTGGCTCCTGCTACGGAGAGCAGCCTCCGTGACTTAAATGTGTTACCTGGCCTCCACCACTAATAAAGTGCCAGTCTCTATGCACATTTCGCGTGGGTTTCTACTGCGGACGGTTATTGGTCTTTAGTAGAAGTAAAAGTAATTTGTAATTATTACTTTTGTTAAAATCACAGTTCTCCAGGATTAAATAATTGTTGGGTTATCAGGAGTATATGGTAGGTTACTGTCGTTCAGTTAAGTGCATATAACACTGAAAGCTAGTCTTTTGCATTGACCTTTGCAGAATAGTTAGCATACAGAACCACTGTTTTGCGGTTTCTAGAGCTATGCAGTAGTCCTTTCTTATACTTACTGCATAATGATGTCTTAGTCAACATACGCTGAAAGTTTTTTGGGTGTTCCAAATCACATAGCTTTTAAAAGTTGCTGTTAGAGTGTTTCTGGGATTCAAACAATACACAGGTTGGACCTGAGGGAACAATTTTCAATATTCCCAATATGATCTCTAAGATTATTGTTCTCCTGCAAAGAACCTGGATCCATGCGTGTGTTCCTGTGTACTAAATTGCTAAGAAATTTAACTCTGAGCTCCTTTAGTGTCTTTGCTTACAAGTATACCTTTTTCAAGCTGCTATAGTGGAGCTGTCAAATCTGAAGTAATTATTTTTTTTATTTTTTTTTTTTTAAAGTCTGAAGATATCGCAGTATAGTCTTTATGTGTAAGACAGGCTAGGAGAGCTTGGTGGCTTTGGATGGGGTCAAAAGTGTCAAACTGTCTCTGCCAGGACAGACAAAAGAATGGCTATTGCTTTGTGGTGGTAACACTCTATATACTTGATCCCAGAGATGTCCAAAGTGTCCTGCACTCTGGTGGACAGAATATAGTTGTACAGATATTATGTGATTCAGAAGGTAATTAAACGTCGTCTACTCTAACTTTACACCCCAGCACTGAAATAGTTTTCTGTATGTCTTTTTCAAAACTGGTTCCCAACATCTCTTGGAAAAAGCTGCTGCCACTACAGTGAGGTTGTAGCGTTACATGGTGGCCACTCAGCTGTTATACACAGACTATTCATATCTACTAAAACGCATGCAGTTTTAACAGAGTGACTCTCTGTTCTAGCTTAGAAAGGGGTCCTAAAGGGTCCATTTCTATGCCATCCATATGTCCAAATAAGACACAGACAGGAATGTCTTTAATTTGTATAATTTTGTTTTTAGAATAGTGGAATGCAAAAAAAGAGCAGTTACACATTTGGCTGAACTCGGAATTCCTATTGAAAAGGAGAGAAATTGCAGTCGCAGCCACTTCTCCATTTTAAGCTGGGAGTTTCTGTGGCCCCTTCTGACATTAGGAGTTGGTCCAGAGGGATATCGATATATGCCATAAATGTCAGAGATAAAATCCTTTTAAGACCATCATTAATTACCAAGTGTCACCAGTTTCTTTAGTACATCTAGCTACACGATGGCTTAGGCCTCGTTCACACGGCTTATTTCGCCGCGGATTTGCCGACGGATTGACGATCGTCAATCCGTCTGCAAATCAGTCAGAAATAAGTAACAGCCCATTTTCTATTGATTTCAATAGAAAATACGGCTCGTCGTTCACACGACGCGTATTTCCGTGCCGGATTGCCGCCGCGGATTGACGATGGCAATCCGGACGGAAAAACAATGTGCATGTCAATTATTTACGGACGGATTCACCACCTACAATGAATGGAGATGGGGAATCCGTCGGGAAATCAGTTACAAATACATGCCACACTTCGTGGCACTTATTTGCAACTGATTTCAGAACGTATTTACGATCGGCAATCCGATGTAAATACGTTCTGAAATAAGCCGTGTGAACATAGCCTAACTGTTATGGGATGACCTGTGTTTTTCAAGGACATAAGTTTGGGGTGTTTTGAAGGAGTGGCTTTTATTTTTTCTAGTTTTCTTTTTCCCACTGATTTCAATGTGGTAAAAATAAGATGTTAACTTTATTCTCCAGGCAATACCAAAAAAATTTAATTCTAAGAACCATGATTTAGTTCAAACAAATTAGCTGTATGAGGGTGTTTTTTAGGAGTTCATTGATAACATTTGAGGTACTCATTTAACTAATTTATAAAATGATTATGAAGGAGGGGTGTTAAAAAGAAATATTCCTTTTTTTTTCTTATTAAACACTATGAAAAGATTTACTTTGTCGTCGCAGTACTTGGCCATAATCTCTTGCATAAGGTTTCAAAATAGTCTCCCAAGTCCTCCATGAAGAGTCCAGCTGTCAATTAAGATCAAGCTCCTGCTGTTGGTCACATAGGGAAAGCTGATGTTTATCGAACTGGCACATCATGGTTAATTCAAGTGAATTTTTTAAATCCCCAGCAATAACAGCTACCACTATATAGAAAGGACAACCAGTCACATATCACAATTATTTATACATGAAGAGCAGACAGCACAGTAAGGGAAAGCTAGTATGGCCATACAGAACCTTACATCCAGAAAACCACCATAGATTGAATAAAAGGAACTTTAAGTTATTTTTTGCTGATTTTGATTAATATTTTATCCACAGCTCTGTCCCAAAATACTGGAGGAATGGGTCAGTATTTTCTCCATAATTGTTAAAAAACTTCTGAACGCATCTCAAATTAGAGACAGTCTTTCCACATACAATGCATAGCTACTGCCCTCCTTCCTAGGAAGACAGGTTCTTGAGGGACCATTCTGTCATGGTATAACAAGCATAGACTCCAAACAAAAACCTAACCAGGGGCGATATATAGATTTTCAACACTTTAGAAAGTGTATATATAAGTGAAATCCCAAAAGATATGCCATCAGCATGGGCATCATGACAACAGGCATCAGAAATTCTAACTAATATATATACCATCTGACTGGGCTAAGGTACATTGGATGTAAAATATATTTCAATTGAATTTGTTACTGGCAGTTGGGGACACCAGCACAAAACATTCAACGGTCACTCCAGAGCTAGTCATTAAAGACAATGAAATTCTGGAAAAGCAGATATACACATGTGAACAAAATTGTTGGTACCCTTCCATTCAATAACGTTTTAAATAACTTGAAACTGTCAAAAGTAATAAGTTTAAATCTATTGAAAATCAACAAATGAAAAATGTGAATATGTTTATTTTTTGAAATTTTTCAGTTGAACCACAATTCAAAAGCAAACTAATGCAACAGGCCTGGACAAAAATGATGGTACCCTTACTATTTTATTGCACAACCTTTGATGGCAATCAAACTACTTTTGAAGCTCTCAATGAGACTACTGCACCTGTCCACAGGTACTTTGTCCCAGTCCTCAATCTGTCTCAGGTTTGAAGGGTGCCTTCTCCAGACTGCATGTTTAAGCTCTTTTCCTAGATGTTCAATAGGATTTAGATCAGGATTCGTAGAAGGCCACTTCAGAATAGTCCAATGATTTGCTCTTAGCAAATCTTGGATGTTTTAGCTGTGTGTTTTGGGTCATTATCCGGTTGGAAAAGGCCTGCAGAGACCAAGCTTAATAATACTGGCAGTACATTTCACTTCAGAACGCCCAAACAGATTTCATTGTACCCTATACAGATTTAAAAAACACCCGTGCCAGATGCAGCAAAGCAGTCCCAAAACCTGAGTCTCCTCCATGTTTCACAGTAGGTACAA
Organism: Phyllomedusa bahiana; assembly: GCA_025379985.1. Lineage (NCBI taxonomy): Eukaryota > Metazoa > Chordata > Amphibia > Anura > Hylidae > Phyllomedusa > Phyllomedusa bahiana. The sequence continues at coordinate 28,334 of JAODAL010007005.1, forward strand.
TGTTCGTTCCTTTGTAATACTTCATTTTTATGTCTGTAAACATGGAGCGGACTTGCCAAAAAGCTCCAGTTTTGTCTCATTTGTCCAAAGGTCATTTTCCCAGAAACTTTGTAGCTTGAAAAATTTGGGCAAATTCCAGTTTTACTTTCAACAGTGGTTTCCTCTTCGGTCATCTTCCATTAAATCCACTTTGGCAAAGAAGAAATGGATGGTGGCATCTGACACAGATGTACCATGGCCTTTACCTCTAGTCTCTTTGGAACTTGATTTGGGGTTTTTTTTGGTTGTCATTTGTATTATCCGTCTCTTCAGTTTGTCATCAATTTTTTTCTCTCGTGGCCACGTCCAGGGAGGTTAACTACGGCGCTAAAGACCTTCAATGTCTGCATAACATGTGCAACTATAGTAACAGAAACATTAAGCCATTTGGAGATGGTCTTATAGCTTTACAATCATTTTTGTCCAGGCTGGTTTCATTAGTTTTTTTTTTTTATTCAGTTTAACCACAATTCAAAAGCAATGTCTGATTTTTATTAGTTGCTTTTCAGTAAACTCAAATTTATTATTACTTTTGACAGATTCAAGTTATTCTAGCGACCATTTTGGGCTTTTCTTGAATTTAACGGAAGGGTACCAAAATGCTTTGGTCTATGTGCGTATGGTAAGGACAACTTAAACCTTGCATACAGACCAGGGCGGTGGAGTCAGAGTCGTGGAGTCTGTGCCTATTTTGCAGGAGTCGGAGTCGTCATAAAAGGGACCGACTCCCAAAATATATAATTAGTTGGTCCAGTTATTTCGATGCAGTACAAAGAGCAAGAGGAATTGGGTCCGGACAGGGCTACTGCTCCCATATCTTCAGCCTCATCACATGAGGAGTGTAATTGATGACACGGAGCAGGCAAAGTGCTGCCCCAGGGGAAAGATTCTGCCCCAGGGCAAACAGATTTCAGCAAAATTTTTCACCTGCTTTCAAAGAAGAAGAAGAGTTCAACCATTCATCAAAACTGAATGTGGCTGAGGCAATTCCTTTATACCCTGATATTGTTAGAGATGTTGCCCCTGTGGTCACCGCTTTGCCCCCAACCCAAGTTAGTGTAGAGAGGCCGTTCTCTAGCCTGGAAATAATGAGATCAGATGTGAGGTCATGTATGCTGGATCTGATGGAGGCAATACTATTTCTCAGAACAAATTCAGAGACTTCACAAATGTTCCTGCAGCATTTTGTATATTTACAATTTTTTTGTGTTCTAAAGTCTTATCCAATATATATATTTTATACTTACACTCAAAATGCTGACATTGTTATTAACTTGTGTCTTTCAGGCTCCATATCTCGCCAGCCACTACAGCTTTGCACATGAGGCTACTGTAATTTTATATACAGTCATCTTACATATCTTATACATAAATTTGACTTGCAAGGATTTAGCATCTGCTTAGTTCTGCAGATTCTTTCCTGTAACTGCATTGTTACTGTTTTGCTACTAAAAATCAAAATGTTAATTTTTATTATTTTGTTAGTATTTGGGAAATCCACTTTTTGGTTTTCAATACTGCCTGAATCCTTCTGGGCTCTGGATCAGATTCAAGCAAATCTTGACCAAAATCTGATCCCAGGTCTCTTCTACACATTCCCAATGTTAGTGCAGACTGGACTTGGATACAAATACAGCTTTTTCTTCAACTCTACCCACAAGTGTTCAAAAGATCAAAACATGGTTACCCTTTTGCTTGTCAGTGTCTGTTCTACCTAAATAGCTTGATAACTGTATCATAAGGTGATAAAAAGCCCGATGTTACCACTTTACTATAGTCAAGTTATCACTTAAACATGTTTCATGTATGAGGGAGTCAGGAGTCGGAGGTTTGGGAAATTGAGGAGTCGGAGTCGGGACTTTGGCTTGCCGACTCCACAGCCCTGACAGACAGCATATATAGTGATAGCAAAAATTTTAACTGTGATGGTCAGGAGGAGTAAAATGTAATATAACAAAAAAAAAAAACCTGCAAAAATTTCATGCAAGTCGCAATATAGCTAATAAAGTTGTCCAAAGCATATCTTGTTAGAATAGAAGCAGTTGTGCAATCAATATCCTGTTTCAATAAATAGTTACAGCATCACTTGGATCGTTGGTTGTAGAAGTTGTCCAATCTTATAGAAAGCTCAATCCTTTTACAACAAAGTTATGCAACTTTTATAAAAATTGTTTCAGTTCCTCACATGGCTTACATTTAGAGGCTGAAAATCCATATAGATCTAATACTAACAGCTGAGGCTTTGCTAGAATTGACAGTAGTCCTAGGACATTTCTGTAAACTTAAACAGCAGAAATGTTTTCTCTGTCCTCATAGTTTGCTACAATATATTGCTGTAGGTAAAATGCATTAGGCCAAGTCTACACCTACTGGTCAGAAATCCAACTGTATTTTAACTTCGCTGCACCGCAGCTTTTGTCGCGGGTTTGCTCTAAAAACCACGGTCGGATTTCGCAATTCCATCCAGCCCAGTATATTGGGACTACAGGAATCCGGCAGAAGTTAGAACATGTTTTTTTACTGCAGTCTACACAGCACTGCTTACATACTGAATTCGCTGAAAATCCGACCACAATCCAATACTGTGTAGACATTGTCTTAGTCTGGATTCCAGGTTCTCCATCTCACAAAAGATTGGCTAGACTGGCTACAATTGTATGCAAACCTCACTTAGGTTACGTCTACACAGCAAGGACACAATGCTGGTCGGATGCTAATCAGAATCCAACCAGTATTTTACACACTGTTTTTGAAGTGGTTTTTCGAATTTTGGGCACCCTATTCAATTAAACAGTACTATTGTCTGCCGTTTTACAGCGGATTATAGAACATGTTCTAAATTTATTCAAAATAGTATGTTTTGAAATCCAACCTCAAAAAACCCAAACTGTGTAGGCTGCAGCTCGGATTTTCTATTGAGGTCTATGGGAATGATTTACAGTTGGATTAAAAATCTGACTGTAAACCAGTAACATGTAGACATAGCGTTAAAGTACTGTCCATCTTTCATATTCACTGACCAGCAATATATCTTAAAATGTCAGAGAAAGGTATATAAAACAGTTGCATATAGTACTATTAGAGTACGTTCACACTGCAGATTTGGATGCCATGTCTAATCTGACTGTAAAGTGATTTACATTATACCCTATGTAAAATAAGGTGTTGTCGTTCAGACAATGCCGATTTTAACTTGAGTATCATCGGCGCATCTATGATCATCGGCGCATACTGACCGTGCCTACAAAGGATTTGTCAATTTTTAGAGACAATTTAAGTAACGATAATAAAGTATAAGAAATCTTTTTCGGTGCAAACAATGACGGTGCCAAAAAAAAGACATTGTGCAAACTTAGACTTAAGATAAAAAAATGAGGTACGGATACTGGGATAGTAGAGTTCAACTTAAAGCGAGCCTCTCAGGTGGTTTATGCTGCTCTATGCGAGAACAGGATGTGACAGAGAGAGAAGCGGAGTTCTGCTTTTTACTCTGCTTCATATCATATAAACCTACAGAAATTCACATCTTCTCTACCTCTATCACATCCTGCTCTCAGATAGGTTCCCTTTAAGTTTTCCAGGCATTTGGATTTAGAAAAGATAATCTACATATTTATGATCAGATGAATCAATACAGGAATAGTACTTAGTGTAAATGAAGAAAAACAGCAATCACAACATGGATGACAAAATTATTTGCTTTAAAAAACAAATTTTTTAAGCAAAATGAAATAAACGGCAATAAATCCACAATGTAAAAAAGAGGAATTTACAATTTTATTTGTCACTTAAAAATAAAAAACCTTCTGTACACATAATAATTCTGAGGTTACATATACACATATACTGGGATACAGTATACATACACAAGACTTGCTGGTGAAAGTACTTTACAAACCGGACACAGTGCAAGTATATACACAACTTGCATGAGGCCACTGGAACACTCATAAGAACACATAATTGGTGCTATAAAGATATTACATTCTCACAACAGAGCATGAGAAAATAGTTCCAAGATGGGGAAACAGAAGAAGTGGGCCCTTCCACACCTTTGGTTATGAGTAATTCATTTCAAAATACACTTTACAGTTTTCTTGGCCGTCTTTATTCCCATCAGCCCAGTTCTCTAGAATGCCCACGCAAAGGTAAAAGTACTCCACATACAATCATCATCTATTCATCCAGCACAGGCACTTGAGATTTAGTCCCATAGTTTGATAAGGCCATCCCATCCGCAGGTGATAACTTTAGAGGTTTCGTGGGGGTGCCATACTGCACCTATACATACTTTATCATGGGCTTTTAATCTGCTGTATAGTTTTGTAGTCTTCCAGTCCCAGATGTTTAGCTTTCCATCAGCATCACCAGATACCACATAGCTGGATAAAGAAAAATACATTGCTGTTATCATACCGACTACATTCCCAAGAAATCGTAATATTTATGCTATATGGCAAGTTGAATACATTGCCTAAAGATTGTTTTTTTTATACAAGTGTAAAAGTATTCAGCTCATTATCTATGGTGAACATATGTTACATGTTATGTGTATATGTTCCGTGATATCAATACTACTCACATCTTTAAAGGGGTTGTCTCGCTACAAAGAATAGCTTTCAAATTGTAGGGAACACAAAATAAAGACATTTTCCAAATATATTGCATTGTTCCTCTGTTTTCCCTAAAAGAGATACAATGAATTTATTACCCTCCATGGCTATTTCAGTTCCCTCAGTAACTGACCTGTAAACAAATCTCCCAGGGCTGTTTGTTCAATGAGATAACAGAGAGTGAGTCATCACACAGGTCTGCAGTGTCAGTCAGTGTCCTGTGCTGCCCAGACAGTAAAAAGCTTGATTTATCTCAAGTAAACAGCTCTTAATTAGGGCTTTTGTTTGGTGATCAATATAGAAGTCCTTCAAGTAGTTTGAGAAGCTAATCTAATCTAATTAGCATCTGAAAGCACGGAGCTTATGCTGTACAAGCATGGAGTTATGCAAATTAGTCTGAACCAGGAAGTGACAGAATTTCTTTCATGCATTCTTTGAAACCCTGTGGGGAGACAACTCCTTTAATTATACAGCAGTCTCTTAGGCTAGGTTCACACGGTGTATTTGCAGGGCGCCCCGCAGTTACGCCGTGTGACCGGGGGCGGGGCGGGAGCGGGGCGTCTGCACCTCGCCGGCCCATAGACATTCATTACCAGTGGCGCGTATACGCCGCTGGTAATTCTCACATTCACTATCTCCCCCCGCGGTGGATTCACCGAGCAGGGAGAGGAGACGTAATCCATAGTTCTCTATGAGAACTGTGGATTACCGTAATGACTGGGCCGTTTTCAGCCCGTAAAAACCGTTTTACGGGCCCGTAAAACGGACTGAAATACGTCCAGTTTTAAGCCGTGTGAACATGGCCTTAGGCTGCTTTCACATGGTGCATTTTTTGTGCAGAAATGTACTGCATTAATTGCTGTACCTTTCTGCACAAAAAACATGCATCGAAAAACGTATCAAAAACGCACCGTGTCAAAGCACCCTTAACATACAATATTAATTGGCTCTGGGAAGACTATTGTATGTTGAAACTATAACTCTATGGAAAACTGGTAATTGGTTCTGAATCCCCAAAATTCATAGAACATAATGCAAAATGGTGATAAATGAAAATTAGGACGGTAACCCATACAAATAAAGCAAGTCCTTGCATATATTTTGAGGATAGGAGCATCTTTGGGTCATGTATTTTATACATAATGTACAAGAAAAAATCCTGGCACATGTAAAGAGCAGTACAGGACATGTAGTACTGCACTGTACTGTAGAGAGGTGCTACTAGAACGAAAGTTACTGCACGTACTTCACCAATACAGAGGTTTCACAAGTAAATGTTCATAATTGGTTGGATCTTCCAGTCAATCACATGCGTGGCAGATCAGCAGCGTAGAGATTATTTTAAAAAGATTTAAGAAAAAGTATCATGCGTAGAAAGTTTGCTCTGTTGTGCTCATAAAATACAGGCAGTCCCCGACTTACATCGTTCCGACTTACATCTGTCCCCTAGTTACAAACGGAGACTTTTGGGGCATGGCTGGGCGTGCTGACATCACACACTGAGTCATTCCCCATAATAACCAAGTGCCAGCATGCCACAGCAGCATATGAGATACAGAAATTGAGGTGAAATCTTCTAAACAGGAGCACAAATAGCAAAACAAATGTAAAAACTGTTCCCTGCACTAACCAAGACAAAAAAAACCCCCACATGTAGTTGAAGTTAAATTTAATAAATATACCTGTTCCGACAAATTCAACTTAATAACAAACCTACAGTCCCTATCCCGTTTGTAACCCAGGGACTGCTTGTATATGTACACAATACCAGTCAATAGCGTGGGCACACTTGCTCGGATAAAGGATTTTAACTGTTCAGAATATTAGTAACATCATTGGAACAAAGAAATAAAGATGGAACCATACCGTGACCTATTTTGTCAAGTTACTTATACAAAATAATGACTCAAAACACACATACAGGCTGTGTAGGAGTTGAGCAGCTTACTGGCTCAACTAATTGCAAACAAAATGGAATAGTGTGCCGATGCAGAATGTAATGGTAGGCATGCTAGTTAATTAGATCTTCAATTTGGTATACCTTGTTGGCATTGTCACCAGCAAAGCACTTCTCCACAATCACAGCCCTCCCTGAAATCTGACAATGCGAACCACACACACACATACATGGTCTGTTCACCTTCTTTGCATCTAAAGGGTTATGGCAGAGACTAAAATCTCAAAACTTGGGACTCAGTCCAAGGACATAATGCCACCAGCCTGATGTCCACTACCTGTATTACTCAGTTTCAACAAGTCTTATACTCATCACCCTCGGTAGTGGTTCTCTCGCAGCAATTCTGCGTTGGAGGCCTGGTTCACTTAGTCTTCTATAAACCACTGATGTTGAGAGTTCACCACTTGCAATAATGTGATTTTATAGCTCAGGAAATTATGGTTTATGGTCAGCATTAATTTTTTCCCCACAATCTTTTAATCTCACCAAGGAACTTAAACGTGATCACTGCACACAACTCATTCATATGATACACTGCATTACTTAATATATGTAATGCAGTATATTATACCAGTCAGTATGAACCGAACAAGTACCCTTTCTTGCACCGTCTCCGTCTAAGCTTTATGGGCATACACTAAAGGCAGAGTAGGGGGTCTTCATTAGGTCCCCAGCTGCCATGGAAACCCATTAATATTCTGCAACTGTGTAATTGAGTTGCCAACGTGGTAACAGGAGGAGACCACGTTCTGAAACCACCTAGATGCTGCAGTCCATAGCAACCACGTCACCTAAGGGATTAAATGGCTGAGCTTGGACTTTAAAAACAGGAGTCTAGCAGTCTTGAGACAGTTAAGTTCATAATTCATCTAGCACAGGTGCAAGTTTATTCCTGCCCCTTTGTAAATATAGTTCAGCAGGAATATAGTTCACTTGGCGACCGTCATTTGAGCCCATATTGCCAGTCAAGGGATGAAAATAATTTATAATAAAAGCAGAGTTATCTGCGAGCCAAGACTCTTCTCTTAACCACAATCCTTTGCTCACTTTTTAACTACTTTATTCTTACCTCATATCTGGTGAAAAGTCAACTTGACAAGCATAACCTGCCACCATATGGCCTTTGAAAATTTTCTTTTTATTTAATCGAAATCTGTTTTGTGCTCCAAAAATAAGGATCTGGTTATCCATAGATTGACAAGCCAACCATTTACCTGTGAATCAATAAGAAGAAAATGCATTCAAATACAAAATATATCATTTCATGGCAATAGGCATATATACCCTACACAGTGAGATAACCACAGAGATACATGAAATGTAGCCAGGTCAAATTTTAATTACATTTTGCTTTCAGACATATCCTGGCATAGAAGTTCAAGCCTATTTTATGTTGGCCTTAAGGAACAAGTTTTTTTTTGTTTTTTTTTTACTCTTCTATCACCTTCCACAAATATTGTTTTCTTTTTTTCTTTCTGTTGACAAAGATGTATGTAGGCTTGATTTTTGGCAGAATGAGTTGTACTTTCCAGTGCCATTCTGGGGGAGATATAACTTATGAGTTAACTTTTAATAACTCTCTAGGACAGAATGGAAAAAACAAAGCAATTTGTTATTGTTTTTTAGATTTTTTTTTTCTGTTCATTGTACAGCATAAATAATATACTACATTTATTGTGTTGGTCGGTACCAATATAGGGATACCAAAAGAGCTTTTTTTGTGTTTTGCTACTTTTACACAATAAAAAAAGCTTTAAAAAACACGTCATGGTGGGTTAGGTCACAAGGCGCCAAGACATACACATACATCACAAACATTGTAAAGTGCTGCGGAATAGGTTGGCGCTATATAAATAAAGATTATTATTACATCATGGTACCTTAAGGTGTTAAAAGGGTTTTCCCCATCTTATAGCTTCCCTGTCTAAGGCCAGCTTAAAGATCGCGACTCGCCAGTCTCAAAGAACAGGGAGAAGGCCGAGCTTGTACACTTCACCCCCTTCATTACTATAGGAGCTCCGAGTATAGCCGAGCATGCTCTCTCAAGCTATGGGCTGGCCTTAGACGCTGATGTTATAAGATGGGACAACTCCTTTAAGTCTGATATTAGTTACAAGTAACCTCTTCGCCTGCAGAAGGCAATAAGCACTCCATTCTTTGATCACAGCTTGATCTCCAGCTTTAGCTTTTTAAAAGTTTTAAGAACAGTTTGTCTCCGTATTCAGGTCCCAGCATTCTTTGCTATCAAACACTGTGCTTCCTGTCTACTTTTCAATCAACCCACCACTAACAAGCCACTAGTAGGTGGCTATGAAGCGGATATACAACACCAGGAAGATAAGGAAGACCCAGATTTTTAGTACTGAGTGAAGTGGTCTTCAGGCAAAAGTTTCCTCACATCTTCAGAAGCCAAACACATACAAGTAACGACGAGTTCTATGATCTTGTAACACAAGAGTAGACCGTTGTAATTCTTGTGACCCCAACACCATCAAAATGGGGAAAAAAAACCAAAACAAACGCTGTGTTCCTGTGAAAGCAGTCGGCAGGCTATATTACTAATTTAACAGTGCTGAACTCTCAACTATTGCTGTGCGGAAAAAATATCTTTTAGGGCTCCACAGACTAATTTGGGCTACATCCCAAATATAAAAACTGTTCATGGAAATGATCATCTAATCTACTCTCACATGGATAACAATATGAAATTATAGCACTATTACATAATACATACCAACCAGTAAAATGCCTATGATGCTTTGAAATGCACTCATGTAATATGTAGAAGGCATAATTTTTGCTTAATTAACAATTATACTTACCATTAGGTGATAAGGTAACAGCAGGCATTGAGTGCATACTTGGCTCGGCTATGTATTTAAAATCTACAGGGATGTCCCTGAAAGACAAAAACAAAAAAAAAACATTGGGTAACAAAACCAAAGCAACTAAGGTATTTTTAATTGTTCACTTGTGAAAAATGTAATTTAGGCCTGGTTTACATCTGCATTAGAGGTTCTGTTCAGAAAATCCATTGCAGAGGTGGAACCAGATCCATTTTACAACTGCTTTATCTTAGCGCAGTTTGTTGCACAATTTTTTCGTCATTCCTGATGAAAGTGTGGACCAAGCCTTAGCGTACCTGCGCTGTAATTCACCCAAAATGCGCCCCGCAGTTATGGTAATTCATAGCTCTCAGAGAGCTATGAATTCCATCCGTCTCCCCTGGCGTACAATACACACATATTGTATGCTGGGAGAGAGGTGACATGTCACTTCTTTGCGACGCTTATGCGCTGCTGATCATGAAAGTAAATGAGGCCGGCCGGGGATCAGCCCCCCTGCGCTTTTGTAGTACGCGCTGGCCAGCACGTACTTCGAAAACACCCGGCGCCGCAATACGCCATGTGAACATACCATTAAAACTAATCTGATCCATCGCCAAATGAATACTATGTTTCATGAAATCCAGTATTGCCAACTATATATTAAGTTAAAAATTGGCTTTAGCAATTATTTTTGCAACAGGACAAAATATTTTTTTCCCTCCGAAACCTGAATGGTCAGTCTTACAGTCCAGTGGTTCTCAAAACGTAGTTCGTGTACCTGATGCAGCTGTAGGATTATGCAATAGCTATAAACTAAAAGAAAACCGAAGACTGTTCTATCATCCAGAAATGTTTTATTGCTAGTTGTTAGGGCATGGACCTACCATTGCTTTGACATCTAAGCTCTTAAACCCCCCCGCCCCCCCACCCTCCTATGCCTGTCCGGTTGCTATAATCCTAATCATCCTTTTCTTACGTTAGTCTGTCCAGCAAAACAGCAGAAATGGTAGCTGGATTTTGGTACAGCCTGCTTAAAAGCATAGGGAAGATTTCTGAACAAAAGAAATGACCAGAAAAATAAAGCTTCTTTGCCAGATAAAACAGACTCCATGTTTCCAAACTTCTAACCATGCACAAATAATAGTCCGCTCCAAGGTGCTGCATTCTAGCACAGCAACTCATCTCAAGGCAAATAATCTCACGTAATTTAATTACTGTAGTAAATAAATTGCAGTTGTCAAAATTCAAGCTCAAGCTGTTCAACATTAATTGCAGATGCAAATATATGCAACATGGGAACATGGAAACTGAACACAAGTTTGTGAAATTTAGAATCAATACCATCTGGAACAATAAAGCATATGCTTAAATGTGAATGAGGTTACTGAAGATGTTTGCTTGTCCTCAAAAAATCTTTGTGCCTGCTAATGCACCAATTTATTTTATATGTTTACACTCCCATAATTGTGGACGAGTGATTAAAAATGAGACTTACCACTCCCAGACTCTCAAGCTCTTATCATCAGAGGTGCTTACAAAACGCCTGTTCTCATCCACAAAAGTAATTGTGTTGACAGCTCCTAGATGCCGGTCATACTCTTGGACAATTTCACCGCTTCGAATATCCCACTGAAAGTTTAAATAAATAAAAAATATACACTTCTCAAATATACCAGACATGCGTAAGTATGTATGCAGGACATGTAGCACTGTACAGAAGTGCTAGTAGATCGCCAATAAGTGCAAGCACTTCACTTATACAGGAGATTTAGAAGTGAAATGCTCATGCCCATTGCTTGGATCTTCCAGTCAACCACATTTCTCACCTGTGATATGCGGCTGAAATTTTATCTTGAATTTATCATTTATTACGTACGTTGAAAATATTGTATCCAGAGGGATGATCAGCCATAACATTAAAACAATTGAGGCAAGAAGTGAATCACATTAATGTATTACAAGGTCAGTCATTAAGCTGAACACTTTCCCCAACCCTAACTCATCTGTAAGGATTTCGGGGTTCTAACCAACATGATCAGGTGATCACCAGGCTGTCTTCATATCAAAAAGGGTTGTTGTCACAGGACATTTTTTTAAACCCTTAAGAACCAACTTATTTTGAGCCCTTTTTTGTGGAATGCATTGCAGGGTTTTTCTTTTTAATTACTATGTTGATGTGCATATAATTTAAAAGACTTAACAGAGTTTGGCTGGGTTTACATAGTGAAGTAGTAATTCAATCTTTACCCAACCTGCAAAACTGGTAGGGTATGTTCACATGTCAGAAAAATCCATTGTAGAATCCTTGGCAGAAATTCAAAGGAATACCATCAGATTTATACCACAGATTTTTACTTTGTAGCAGTGATTTTTGCTACGGTTTTAGAACCAGATTAGCCTATTTTTCACTAACTGACTTGGATTCAGATAGGATTCTGAGTGAAAAGTAAAATGTCGTCCTAGCGACAATAGCTCATGGTGTAATTTACAAAGATTCCCATTAAAAACAATGGGATGAAGAACCTACAAAAAAATACAATGCAGGAACTTGTGGCTCTTCTCTACAAGACCTTTGTGCAATAACTGGGGGTTTGCAGATGGAAGGGTGGAGAAGAAAGAAGAAAACATCTAAAAAGATGGCCAAAGGACTTAAAGGGTTCCAAGATTTTTTAGAAAGCCATTTACTTTTTGAAATACTTCTCTGAGGTGCAGGGACTTTGGGAACACTTTTCTTGACTTTCTCCAGGGCCTCCAATACTACGCAACCACATTCCTAACCATCAATGACTTAAATTCTCCCCGCAGCTACTTATTTAGAGCTGCCAGGCAGGAATGCCCTCTCTCCCCCCTTCTGTTCGACCTTGCTCCCAACCCTTTCTTCCTCTATTTGCAGATTTCGGGAGGTTTTCAGGGAATACAAATTGGTGGCACAGAAGTTCGGTTATCTGACCACTGATTACCTCCTATTTATTTCTAGACCTCAAACCTCGCTTGCCCAGTTGTTATGCGAGGTGGGATTGAAGTGGGGAATTACTGGGTTTTAAAGTTAACAGACAAATCAGAGGCTTTAATATTAACGGGACCCTCATCCCCGCTATAGACTCGTAACTTTCCTTTAAAATGGCACTCTATAACCTACTTGGGGGTACAGATCACAAGACACCCCTGTAAGCTATACTCTATGAATTTTAACCTCTTCATAAAATACCTTAATGTCTCAATGCTTGGTCAGGCTTTATGCTCTCATTTGCGTGTAGGGCAAATCTACTTAAGTTGGTGGTCTTCCCGAAGTTGCTGTACCTCTTCCAAACCCTTCCGATATATTTGAGTCCCGAGATGAAAAGCTGATTAATAAGTTATTTGGTTCCTTCATTTTGAATAGGAAACCCCCGGTGTCGCTTACCTTATCTTACGACAAACTAAGTTTAATAGAGGCATTAAGTTTCCAGACATCAGACTTTATAACGTAGCCATTAATCTCTGTATTCTCCAAGATTGGTTCCCTGGAATTCGCAATTTCTAACAGGAGACCTGGATTCTTCCCTATATCCCGCCACATCTTTAATCAATGTTTTACATCTCCCTTACTGTGCCCTTCCCCTGGAGGGCAAGACGAATCCTCTATTCATGGCACCATGGAAGACATGGCGTGCTGTACGCAAGCAACGTGGCCTCTCGGAGGAGGCCTGGGCTTTAAATTTGTTAAAACTCCTGCCTTCCAAAATGGTAGGGCTATCCCATTTTCAGACAATGGGCTGATAGAGGCCTCTCTAACTTGGGGGATCTGGTGGACCTCAGGGGAAAACAGTACTGTCCTTTAACCAGCTATGCATGAAATTTGACTTCTTACATCTGCATTTTTTTCCACTTCTTACAACTTCAAAGCTATGCCTTATAAATAGTCGAGTCTCTTGGAGAGGGGGATTGGGAGGATATTCTTCTCACCAAACTTTCCAAGACTCCAGACCTGCTGGGCAATATTTGTATGTTCTATTCAGATCACAGATCCTCTCTGGATTATGACCCTTGACAAACAGGACTCTGCAGATGGACTGCATATATTTCAGGTCTACAGATAGAGGATACACTGGTGGCACATTTGGTGTTAACCAAGTACATTCCTAGTGTACCTTACTGGGAAATGTCCCTGAAAACCATACATACATCTCTGATGGGAGGCAGCCCCTAACCCGGCCTGTCCTAGGTGTGGGGAAAGCGGGCACTTTTTTCCAAATTTTTTTTGGGCTAGCCCATTGGGCCAGTCTTTTTTAGGAAAGCGAAAAAACATCATTTGTTCATTTTAACGACCTTTGACATCCCCTTCTCGCCAGAGGGGCCCTCTTTGGGAAATTTTTGCAATTTGGACTAAAAAAATTCCCACGCCAAAACCAAAGAAACTAAAAATTTGAAATTTGGGCGCCCCCCTGAAAAAACACTACCCCCGACATGGATGGGTTTTCCCCAGTAAATTTTTTGAAACTCTTCATGGAAAACTGTCATTCTTGCTTTGCATGAAATTTGGGGGATTCTTCCCCGTCAAAAGACACAAAGTTTTTAGAAATCCTTCTTTTAAATTGGGAGCCCATCATCAACATTCTTCCCCCATCATGTGAAGGCCCGCATATGCTCTTGCTTCCAATCCACTGCTTGGTACTTGGAGCAATCTATTGGAGGTAAACCCCCCCCATTTTCCCGAAAAATCACCAATACCCACCTCTTAGTTTAACCATCGGATCTACTTCCCAAAAAACCCCTGGTAGGGGGGGGTGAAAAAAACCCCCGGTCCCTGATCTTCCCTTTCCCTTCTTCCCCCCACCCCTCCCATGCCTTTTTTCCCAAAACCCCTTTTTTTTTCTTTCTTTTATTAAAAAAGTAAATCTTTTTAAACTAAAAATGTTCAATAGTTTTTTCCTCTCAATTAAACCCTTTAATGTTCCTATTTCCCCCAAATTCAATACCATTTTGAACGAAAATTCATCACGCTACCAAACCCTGACTTTTTGGGTGTTTGTTTTTCCTTATTTTAAAAAAAAACCCTGCAATGTGTAATTTTCGGGTTGTTTTTTTTCCCCTTCTATTAACCCGCAACTACAAAAAAGGGGCCACTATTTTTTTGCTAAGGTGAAAACCCGACCTCCTAAATTTCCCTTTCCCTTCCCCCATCCACCTCTCTTTTTTTGAACTTTTCCCGGGTTTGGGGGGACGGGTGTTTGGGTTTACAAGTTAAACAGCTATTAAAAAATAGTTTTAAAAAAAAAACAAAAAACTATTATCTTATTTAAATTTAAGGAAAATAACCTTTCCCCCACGCCCCTTCCATTTCCACCCCGAGCTTTCCCGTGTTCCCCTTAAGTCCCTTAGCAGTGACATATCTTAAATGCTCACAAAAAACTAAAAAGCCCAATTAAAAGGCTTTAGTTGGGCAATTTCTCAGACTTATGGCCCCAAAAGTTTTTGAGGCCATTTATTTCTCAAGGGCACCCTTTAAACCCAAAAAATGGGTTCACAGAGATTGGGAATAGTGGGGGGGTGAAATGGCTGCAGCAAGAAAGGAGTAGATGGGTTTTAAAATTTTAATTTTAACAGTTTATTTTTTTCAAAAATTTTTTTTGAAAAAAACCAAATTTAAAAAACAGTAAAGCAAACAAAATCGCAACTCACCTGTACAACTTTTTAAACCACATCCCTGCCAAAAAACAGAAAAACTGCCTTATCCCCCATCAGGATTGAACTTGACACAATATGGCACCTTTCTGTTTGTAAACCTGGATATGCATTGACCTAATAAAAAGAATTTCATGAATATAATTTTATATCAAACTAAAGAAAAACAACCATCCAACCGTAAAGGTAGATATATCATGACAAATAAGCCACATAGTCCACAACTTGTCTCTGAGGATATCCTTAGCTCATGTGAAATAGCTGGTACACTGGCGCAAATACATTTACAATAATATTCCACCATGTAAGACTACACTGCTGTTCAGTTATACATGCCCTTTTAATAACTGTTGTGGCACAGAAGAGTATAATGCAGTAGAACACCCTAGAGTAGATTTGATTTGTTTCTACACAAAAATTAACCTATACAGATTCATAAAATTAGAAAGCTCAGTGATGTTCATTTGGTCTTTGCACTCTACTTCTGGCGTCTCGTCTTAACACACAGAAGAGGCTTGCAATCTGTTAAATTGGGGTGCAAGCCTCTCCTGTGTCAGTACAAGAAGCTGAAATTTAAGAGGAGCGGATCGTTGGAGACCTCCACAGCGACAGTGACGGGAGACTTGTTGGCGTATATATTTTTTTTTATTTTTAAACCACCTTAGCCCTAATGAAAATTTTTTTTTTTCATTTACTGTAAAACCCCTTTAAAATCTTTTACCTTTTTTCCGAGCCCCAAAAGCTTGAGTTTAGGGGCCCATATGCTGCATTTAAGGAACGGGGTTTCCGGAAAGTTGAAACAAATTGTCACGAACAGTTTTAAACTGGTCCCGAACAGAAAATAAAAACCCAAATTATTTTTTTAAAGTCCCAAAAGGAATTTAGAAAAAAAAACAATTTTTTGCAATCTTTTGGATTAAAAAAATGAACTTTGTTCATATTTTTTGGGCACTGAAAACAGATTAAAAAAAAACCCATCGTTCGGGCTGCTGGTTGCTCTAAAAAATTTTAAAAAGGGGAAAAGCCACTACATCGGGGATACAATAGATAGAAAAAAAGGGGTTTTCCCGTATTTGGGCGACAATAATATACATACACACACACTTATAAATATAAAATAAAATATATATTATAATAAATATAATATAATATATATAAAACACACACACCATCTTTTGCCCTTCTTTAATTTGGAAATAAAAAATTTTAAAAAAAAAAAAAATTTAAAAAAAAAACACAACCCCCTTTTTAATCTGTTTTCCCCCAAAAAATTTTTTATTTTGTTTACTTTTAAAAAAGGAAAAAAATTTTTTAAATTAGAAAAAGCAAAAAAGGGAATTCTGAGGAGGAAATATGTTTTTGGAAAACAATGCTTTTAAATTTTTAAAGATACTTTTATAAACTATTTCATACCTAAAAATGTCCGTAAACATTTTCGTTCGTTATATCCCTTCCCCCAAAGCTTAAAAAAAAACAAAAATTTTAAACAAACTTTTAAAAAAATTTTAAATTTTGGGAAAACCAAGCGGGAAAAGCCCCCACAAAAAGGAAGGGCTCACCTAATAAAAAACTGCCACACTTATTGAAATTCACGCACCACCACCAATACAAGGTTCTAAGTGACATTAATGGCCCCAAAACTACAGAATTGCATACCTGCAGTGGCAGTAAACTGGGAATCACGTGTTCATTTACATATAATGACCCCAGTTAAAAATTTTTTAAAAACATGGGAACCCTTTTTAAAAACAAAGATTTTTTAAACAAACCCTTTAAAATTTGAAACCTTTGGAACAAGGAAAAAAAATGGCCAGACAGGGGGAAAAAATCTTGGGGGCACAACCCCCCAAAAATGAACAAAGAAAGAACAGAATGTTTAATTAAATTATTCAGCTGAAATTTGTTGTGTACTTTACAAACTTTTCAACCTGACAATATTTGACATCAATACAAAAGTACAAAATAAATAATAAATTTGCAACAGAGTGAGGCGGGGGGAAATAAAAAGATGGGCCCTCAGGATGTTTCAAAAAACATTTAAAGGCCTATTTAAAACCGCAGCTCCAGGTTTTTCAAATCCTTTTATGTCAAATAAGTAAACCGGGGAATTTCTAAGACAGAAAGCAATATCTCTTACTGACTTATCTTTTCTAGCAATGACAAGACATCACAGGTTGACATGAAAAAAAAGATAACTATTTTAAGGTAGCCGCCCTAACTGCTTAAAATTTGGAACCCCTTTAGATTTTTGGCAACAAAGGCTTGGAACAAAAAAGTTTTTGAGCAACAAATACAGGGTTAAAAGGGGCCAAGATATTAGGTGGGGACATACACCAAAAAACTGTTTGTACCAAAAAATCCTCCATTATTTTTGGCCTGCCAGGGGAAAATTTAAAAAATTAGCAGACTTTTCCAAAAATTTTTGCCAAAGTTTTAACAACATAAACCCCCGGGCCCATGTGCATTTTCCCTTTTGGGGTTTCACCATTCAAAACGAAAATAAAAAAAAAAAATAAAAATCCAAAAAGTTTTTGTCTCAAATAGGCACGGGAAAAACTTTTGCGCATGTACTGTTACTTTGTTGTAGATTTTTTTTTTGCGAACCAACAAAAAAAATCGTTCCATCGAATTTTACCCCCTGTTTTCCCCCTAACTAACAAAGTATCCCCTTTTTATTATTTTTTTTGTGGGACAATAGAAACTTTTTTCCCTTTTTTTTTTATATTCATTTTTCCCCTTTAAAAGGGACTGGGTCTATAAAAGGGGGGCGTTTGGGATACCCGTAAAAATTGCCTTTTATCTTTTACAAAACCTTTTGGGGTTCTTCTTTCCCCCGGGGTTTTAAAGTTTCCTTTGGCTTGCCCAAAAAAGTGCCCAGTGGTTGCACTTTTTAATGGAACACATTTAAATTCCCCCAGGGGGATTGCTGGATAATTGGGGAGGGCCCTCAGCAAATTTCAACGGGGAATTTTTTTTTTTTCTATTTTAAGGCATCAACTTCCTATTCATTAACCTGATCGCAAACCTTTCAGGCACTGAAAGAAGTCCCAGAGAATTTTTAAAGGGAAAATTTAAAATTTAAAGGGCCCCGGGTTTTTTCATAAAGGGCACGTAAAAAGGGGGGAAAAGCCCAAAAACAACGGGATGCCATTTGAAAAAGAATGGAGTATCAAAATTTAAAAAAATTAAACGGTTTATAAAAAGTAAAAAACTGGGGTGGGGGTTTTTTTTCCATTTTAAAAATTTAAAGTAAAAAAATAATTAAAAATATAAGCCCTCTATACATTAAAAAGTAACCAAATAAATGTACACGGGGAAACCGGGAACACTTAGGGAAAAGGTTTCCCGGCTTTTTTTCATTTCGTAATTGCAGGCGTTTTTTCACCGCGTAATGCCTTAAAAAACGCGGCGAGATGTGTCTGAAAATTTGGGTAATCCATAGCTCCAGAGAACTATGGATTAAGCCCCCCCCCCCTCCCCCGCGTCCCTATATGATCATTTTTTGAAATTTTCGGGGAAAAAATTTTACAAATAAAGACAAGTCCCCAAAAATTTTTCGTCGATTACACACCGTGAGTAATGCTGTCAAAAGGGGGCCCCGGGCTTTTCCCGGGGCCCCCCCTTTTCTTTGGGAGTTCGTGCTGATCAGCGCGACTTCCCCCAAAAAACCTGGCTATTGGGGGCCCATACTGTAAAGTGCCGCAATTACGGGCCGTGTTGAACAAACCCTTAGCCTTTGGGAGGGAAAAACGCAATTTCTCACTTCCAATTTACCCCACCATTGCCTTACTATTATTAGGAGCGTATGCTTCTTGACTAGAGGATTTCTGTTGCCAAGATTTCATTTCTGTTTGACGGAGTTACATTCATCACTTTCAGCCACCCTTTAAAATTTAAATTTAACTAACCCCCTGTTTTTATTTTTAAATTTTTTTCCCAAAATAAAAAACAAAAAAAACTTTTTGTAAATGGGCCCGGACCAAACATGAATTTGCTTCTTCCCCAAAAAAACATTTCCTCTGGTAAATTCGGGGAAACCCCAGGTTGACTCAAACCCTCTTTAGGAATGTGTAAATATATCGTCCCTTTGGTTTGTCATACATTTTTCCCTTTAAAAAAAAAAAAAAAGAATATATACATTTATGTCAGGAGGCAGAGAGGATGGCTTGAAAACAGAGAAATCCTCAGGTACTGAAACAGCAAATTAACATAACTGCAAAAAAAACACAAACCCATACAGTGGGGAGAAATTAAAACAAGGTTTTTTTCAATTTCCCTTTTCCCCCAATTTTTTGAATAATCCAGGATTTTTCGGCCAAATTTACATTTATGTTGTGCCACAATTCAAAAAATTCCAGGGACACCCATAAATATTTCCCCACAAACTTGTTAACAATATAAACTGGGCAGACTGACAAGAAGTATCCTAGAAAATATTTCAAGTGGGAAACAAATAATTTTGACACATGATACCATACCGGGGAAATCAAACCCCTAGGTACAATTGATGTACCTACCCAAAAGCAGGATTAGCTGTAAAGTAAAAAGGCAACCTTTTCTGGGAAAAAAGTTGCGAGGAAACAAACAGGAAAAAAAAGTACTTTAAAAACCCTTTTCTAATTTTGAAAATGTACAACCCCTTTTTTATTTAATGTTGGGGGGATGTTTTAAAAAGATCCCCTGAAACAATGCTCAGGGATTCCAATCTACAAGAATATCATAGCAGTCACCATAGTGGGTTTTTAAATTTAAACCCCTTAAGGCCCCAAAACCAATTTTTGTTTCCATTTTTCCCTCCTTTTAATTTTTTCTTCAATTCTCCAAGAGACATAAATTTTTTTTTTTTTTAAAGGTGCCCCCTTTAAAGAAACCCATAATGTATTTTAGAACAAAAAAATAAAAAAAATTCTGCGAGACTGAAATTTAAAAAAAATTCAACTGCCATTTTTTTTTTAAATTAATTTATTTTGGGGGGGGGGGGGGGGGGGGGGGGATTTGGGAAATTGTTTTTACCCGAGCCCGTCAAAAAAAAGATATACATACAAACTTTATTCTGTAGGCCCGGTGAGATTCTGGCCATACCAAACAGTTTAAATTTTTTGTCCCTTTTTTTTTTTTTTTTTTTAATTTTTTTGCTTTTTAACATTTCCCAAAGCCACTTTCCCAAACCATAAGGGGCTTCTTTTTTGGAGGGGAGATCTACCAAATTTTTTTGTATGCAACTTTTTTTATTCTTTTTATTTTAGGGGGATGACCCAAAAAGAAAAAAAAAAAAAAAAAGCCATTAAAAAATTTTTGGTACGGGGAAAATTTTTCCCCTTTTAAATTTAAATTTAAAAGACTTTTAAAGGATGTGTTGAAAACCAATTCCTTCTCTCTCTTATATTTAATTTTTATAAATATATTTAAAAATAAATAAATATATATATATATTTTAATATTAAAAAAATATTTTAATTTTTTTTTTTTATTTTTTTTCTTCTTATTTTGGGAAAATCAAAAAATGTATATAAAATTTTCTGTCTACCCACTCACACATTTAAAAACCCCCTAAAATTTTAAAAAACACAATGTTTAAAAACACATATGCAATTTTTTTTCACTGTCCCCGGCATGAAATCGGGAAAAAAACCCTTTTTGTTTTAGTTAAATTAGGTTATCAAAATTTTTTATATTTTCCAATACCAGAATAATCAGCGAGAAAAGATTGCAGAAAGTAAAAAAAATGCCCTTTAAATTTCAAATCAAAAGTTTACAATTCTGGAGGTTTATTAGCCCAAAATCTTTTTAGAGACACCCTGTGAAAAGTATTTTTTTTTTGCACAAACAGAAAAAACACTGGGTTGTGTGTGTAACATCAAAAAAGTCAAAAAAAAATCAGCCAAGATAAACAAAGAGAAATTTTTGGGGCTTTGCACAAGCCCGGAAACATCCTTGGGTGCAAAATTTTCCCGATACCTTTAAGGTGCCGTTCAAACTTCACAAACAATTAAAAACAAGTGCAAAAAAAAGTGGGGAAAGGGCCCCATCAAAAACCCCTCAGGAAAAAAGACGGGTGCTGGGCTCAGAAATGAACGTGGGTTTTGGTTTTTAAAATTGCATTCAACCCAAAACAAAAGCAAAAGACCTTGGAAGATGCTGGCGGGGGCGGAAAATTGTGCCAATTTTTCCACAGTGAAAAAGGACTGTTTTCAACATTGGGTGAAAAGGCTACTTTGCCAGCAAGAAGCCATTACTCCAAAAGAAACCTATAAAAGCCAGAAGAATGTTTGCAAATGCACAGAGGACCTACATTTTTGGAGCCATGTCCTGTGGTCTGAGGAAACTAAAACTGAACTGTTTGGCCATAATAACCATCGTTATGTTTAGAGGAAAAAGAGAGAAGCTTGGAAGCCTAAGGACACCATCCCAACCGTGAAACTGCATCATGTTGTGGGGTTATTTTGCTGCAGGAGGGACTGGTACACTTCACAAAATAGATGGTATCATGAGGAAAGAAGATTATGTGGCAATACTGAAGCAACATCTCAAGACATCAGCCAGGAAGTTAAAGCTTGGGCAAAAATGGGTCTTCCAAATGGACAGTGACCCGAAGCAGACCGCCAAACTGGTTACAAAGTAGCTTAAGGATAGCCAAGTCTATGTTTTAGAGTGGCCGTCACAAAGCCCTGATCTCAATGCTACTGAAAATTTATGGGCAAAGCTGAAAAGGCAGGTGTGAGCAAGGTGTCCTACAAACATAGCTCAGTTACACCAGTTCTGTTAGGAGGAATAAGCCAAATTCCTACCAATTATTGTGAGAAGCTTGTGGAAGGATATACAGAACATTTGACCCAAGTCATACAGCTTAAGGGCAATGCAACCAAATACTAATGTAAACTTTTTACTTTGCAGAAAGCAATAAAAATGCCATAAAAACTCCTCTCATTCTGGCATTTGGCAAATATAAATAATTCTAGTAATCCTAATTGACCTACAATGGGTAAGGTTTATTCTGTTTTTAGGTCAGATGGGAAAAACACGCATATGTATCTCTTTATATGTAAACGTCTGGTTTCAAGAGTGTGTGTATATATATATATATATATATATATATATATACAAACACACACACACACACACACACACACGTGTATACACACACATCTCCACGTACACACAAAATATATATATTTTTTTTTAATAATTTTTTTTTTACAGTAACATTTCCTTCTTGGGGAACTGAGTATGCAATTGCTTGATCACTTGTACTATATACTGTGAAACATCTGTACTGCAGTGTATCAGGATACCACTGACCCCTTATTACAACATATAGCAGGGTGTGTTGGGAGTACAATCACAGCAGGCTTGGAGGCCTTCAATAGGCCTCCTGCTGCCATGACAATCAAACTACAGCCCATGATTTTATCTCAAGAGGATCAGGTATCTACGCAGCAGAAGTGAGTGCTGCAGCGCTTCTCAACTTCTCACATGCCTCAGCTGCACGGACCACAACATCTAAAATACCTCTAGTCCCAGCTGGTAGTGGCAGGTGTCAGCTGTAATTAACAGCTAGCGCCCAAAACATATGTAATGGGTTTAGTTCCCGAGCCTGCTTTATACTCCCTTATGGTTGTCATGAAGTACAGGCACATAATAGTGCACTAAAGGGTATATAAACAGTATGTTAAAGAAGGGGTTTCCCTCAGTTTTATTTTACAATATGAAACCTAGAATTATAATTAAAAAAATTAAATAAATTGTTCATCTCATGATACTGAAATTTGTGTCGGACTAAATAGACAAATATAAAATGAAAATGTATAGTTCAGATACCATGTAAAATGGTCTTCTCGTCTGCAGGTTTATCCTCCTCCTGTTTGCCTCTCTTCTGTCTTTTTGCCGTTATCTCGTCAAGCTCCTTCTGTTCTTCCTAAAATCAATAAAGTCGTATATGTACTAAATTGCTTTAACAAATGTGAACTGTAACAACAACCCTTCTACGGTTTAATATTCACCTCAGATGGTTTGGCAACATCTTTCTCATCAATATATTTTGCCCAGGGACCCAGGAAACCGTCTATGTCAGATGCATCACTTCCTTTCAACTTTTTTCGCTTTTCTGTCTTTTTCTGACCAGTTTCAAATACTGTTAAACCTGATGGAGCAACATAAGTAATGCTTTGAGCAAGATCGGAAAACAGGCTGAGAAACAATATTGCTGAAGTTCTAAGGGTATGTTCACACGGCTTATTTTGCCGCGTAATTGCACGCGTATTGCGCCTTATATATGGCGAAATGCAATCTGCAATTACGGTGATTCATAGCTCTCATAAAGAGCAATGAATTACGCATAGTCTCCCAGGGCCTACAATTGTTAGCGACTATTGTGCCGACCCCCCCGTGCTTTGGAATTACGCGCTGATCAGCGCGTGCTTCCAAAACACCAGGCGTATTGCGGCGCATACCATATACGCCCCAATACGCTGTGTGAACATACCCTAATACTAAAGAATGATTTGTGAAAAACTACAATACAGTAATACAGAAACCTTGGTAAACAAATAAGAGGACAATAATAGAGTCAATATGGATGTTGTGGTGATTTTCCTAAATACCATAAAATGTAGATAAATGTGAAGTTATCTAAATAGCAATTAAATACATTGTTACAAAGTTCCTACCTTGATTTTTTTCAGCATCATCAACTGAACCAATATATTTTGTAGACGATTGCTGAAGATCTAGTGAGGGATCCAAGGCGTAGCCTGGAACAGAAAGCATAAATTTCCTTCTATTGGTTGATCTATTTTTAATTTAAAAAAAACCAAAAAAACACACATCAATATCAGGATGATCATTTTGTAAACATCTATCACACAAGAATTGTAGTAAAGGGGTGTTCTCACCATGCTGTTTCACAGAGCCTGCTCGTCACAGCCAGCTTCAGGCTTCCACTTCCTGGTCAGGCTGTGGTTGGTTCTATAGCAGCGATTGGCATATCAGCTCTGTTATTCCAAGCTAACTTTGTTAGAGGGACATTGGTGATGGAGGAGTTTTAACAGCAGGGCACAAGGCTACATGGCTCTAAAAGGTTAAAGTGTCAGAAAAGAAAAACAGCTCCTGTGCTACTGGTAAGACACAGCAGGGACCACCACCATCATTCTGGCCAGGGCCCTAGAGCAGAGAGAGAGAAATAGGTGATACGACTAAGGGCGCTGTGTCGCCCAAAACATGTGAGCTATATCCCTCTGATTACATGCCTGCCTTTGCATTGCATTTTATTAATTTTGTATCGGCAATACTCCAATAAAAAAATTTTCATTTTTTTCCTACATTCTTGGTGCCGACCTTGGACTTTGTTTCATTCAGAGATGGATGGTAACCTATGGAAGCTTGTGTAGCAGGAAATAAGAACTGCTTCAGCTATAAAACAGTAGTTTGACAAAAAATGACTTCACCTAACCACTAACCATGAGTGGAAAAAAGTTTGTGTTATTCATATTCTCTGAAAAAAAAAAGGCCAAGAAAGCAAAAATTCTTGCCGGGGTATGTAAACTTTTTGAGCACAACTATGTTTATCCAACTAGAAAAGGATATTCCAGTTTTAAGCAAGAAATCCCCTATCACACCAAGAGAGGGTACTAAGCGGAGGCCGATAAAAAAAACAAAAACAACAACGTGTGAACCCAGCCTAACTTGGCCGTCTCAGTCAGAACATAGAGTCTGACTGAGACTGCCAAGTTACAGCAATTTTTTTGGGAGGAGAAACAGAAATCTTATTTCTCACGAAAAATGGAGGTACTTCTGATCTTACATTTATGTTGGGAACACCATTAACTCTCCCTTGCAGTCTTCTAAAATTGGAAAAATCCTCCCACACAAGTAAATGATTGGTGCATAACTAGGGAGGAATAAGTGCATTTTAATTGCCTTAAAGGAAAACTGTCAGATTGCTCTCCCTCTATGAACAATTTAGCTGTGTGATATATACAGTTGAAACCAGAAGTTTACATACACTATATAAAAAGACACGTATGTTTTTTTTTTTTCACTATCTGACATGAAATCAGAATAAACCCTACCCGTTTTAGGTCAATTAAGATTATCACAATTATTTCTATTTCCAAATGCCAGAATGAGAGAAAGAATTTTAAGACATTTTTATAACTTTCTCCAAAGTCAAAAGTTTACATACATATCATTAGTATTTGGTAGCATTGCCCTTAAACTGTAAACTGGGTTACACATTTTGGATATCCTTCCACAAGCCTCTCGCAAAAGTTGGAAGGAATTTTGGCCCATTACTGACAGAACTGGTGTAACAGAGTCATGTTTGTAGGTCGCCTTGCTCCCACCTGCCTTCTCAGCTTTGCCCATAAATTTTCAATAGGATTCAGATCAGGGCATTGTGATGCCCACTCCAAAACATTGACTTGGTTATCCTTAAGCCACTTTGGGTCATTGTCCATTTGGAAGACCCATTTCCACCCAAGCTTCAACTTCCTGGCTGATGTTTTGAGATGTTGCTTCAGTATTGCCACATAGTCTTCTTTCCTCATGATGACATCTATTTTGTGAAGTGTACCAGTCCCTTCTGCAGCAACACAACCCCACAACATGATGCTGCCACCCTGTGTTTCACAGTTGGGATGGTTTTCTTAGGCTTCCAAGCTTCTCCCTTTTTCTGCAAACGTAATGATGGTCATTATGACCAAACAGTTAAATTTTAGTTTCCTCAGACCACAGGACAGATCTCTAAAAGATGTAGGTCTTTGTTCCGGTGTGCATTTGCTTTTATAGGATTCCTTTGGAGTAATGGCTTGCACTTGCATATAAAATTGTTTGTACAGATGCACGAGGCACCTTCAGTTATCAGGAAATTGCATCCAAGGATGATCCAGACTTGTGCAAGTCCACAATTCTCTCCCGATATCTTGGCTGATTTCTTTAGACTTTCCCATGATGCCACATACAGACGCAGTGCATTTCTGGTGTGCAATTAAAATACATCTACAACTGTGTCTCTAATTCAGTTGTTGCCAATAATAATCAGAAGCTTCCAAAGACATACCACCACCATATGGGCTGCCCCAAATTGTTTAAAGGAATAGTAATCCTAGTGTATGTACAGTTAAGACTTTGCAGAAAGTAATAAAAATACCTTAAAAATAATTTTGGTAATCTTAATTGACCTAAAACAGATAAGGTTTATTCTGATTTCATGTCAGATAGTGAGAAAAACATGCATATGTGTCTTTTTTACATAGTGTATGTAAACCTCTGGTTTCAACTGTAAGTTTATATAACTTGAAGCAGGATTTCATAGTAAAATTCTGATAGGACTCCTTAAGAGACTGTGATAGTTTTGCTTACCCTGCAAACATGCAGTAGTTGACAGCTTTCCCTGCATCTGTGTGTGTACACAAAGTAGCAAGTATGTGTGAGTTAATGATATGAGCTTTCCCAATTTTTGCAAATTAAAAAATGACAAGTATGATGTGCATATGTATTCAGCCCCCTGTATTTCCAATATCCCTAAATAAAATCCAGGATGACCAATTATCTTTAGAAGTCATCTAGTGCTTGATCGCTGTGCCATTCAAACTCCTCCTTACTTCAGTCAATAAGTCATGTTAAAAAGTACTGACCCACATAAGGCATGTATTTACTGAAAGGTTAAATTGCTATATGTGTCAACGTATAAAAATAGGGATTTTATCAACTCCCTAAGGGCGATGATCTATCTTTTCAGTAAAACAGTTCAGGGATTTGATCAAATCACTGAATTTCTTTAGGGAAATCACCCCACAGAGTTGTTATTTTAATATCTTCCGTGATTTGATCATCTCCCTTAGGAATTTGATCAAATCCCTATTTTCAACATTTCCCTGCGATATCAATATTGTGTGCTAAAGCAGGTCCACTGAAATAAATAACCTTAATACACCATGTACTATAAGACTTTTTTTTTTTATCATGAAAATTTTTATTCTTTTTTAATTAGTAAAACATCAATCAGTGTATACTAAAACAAACATTGCATGTTAAGTACATGTAAATCCGTTATACAGGTAATATACAGTCATGGCCAAAAGTTTTGAGAATGACACATATTATATTTTCACATGATCTGTTGCCCTCTGGTTTTTGTGCGTTTGTCAGATGTTTTTATCACATACAGAAATACAAGTGCAATCATATTATGATTAACAAAAGCTTTTATTGACAGTTAGAATGAGTTAATGCAGCAAGTCAATATTTGCAGTGTTGACCCTTCTTCTTCAGGACCTCTGCAATTCTCCCTGGCATGCTCTCAATCAACTTCTGGACCAAATCCTGAGTGATAGCATTCCATTCTTGCACAATTAATGTTTGCATTTTGTCACAATTTGTTGGTTTTTCTTTGTCCACCCGTCTCTTGATGCTTGACCACAAGTTCTCTATGGGATTAAGATCTGGGGAGTTTCCAGGCCATGGACCCAAAATCTCTCTTTTGTTCCCTGAGCCATTTAGTTATCACCTTTGCTCTATGGCAAGGTGCTCCATCATGCTGGAAAAGGCACTGTTGATCACCAAACTGCTGTTGGACGGTTGGGAGAAGTTGCTCTTGGAGGACATTCTGGTACCATTCTTTATTCATGGATGTGTTTTTAGGCAAGACTGTTAGAGATCCGATTCCCTTGGCTGAGAAGCAACCCCACACATGAATGGTTTCTGGATGCTTTACAGTTGGCATGAGACAAGACTGGTGGTACTGACCCACATAAGGCATGTATTTGCTGAAAGGTTAAATTGCTGTATGTGTCAACGTCGCAGGGAAATGATAAAAATAGGGACTTTATCAACTCCCTAAGGGCGATGATCTATCTTTTCAGTAAAACAGTTCAGGGATTTGATCAAATTATTCTTTATTCATGGATGTGTTTTTAGGCAAGACTGTTAGAGATCCGATTCCCTTGGCTGAGAAGCAACCCCACACATGAATGGCTCACCTTGTCTTCTCTGAACAAGCTGTTTTCCAGATGTTCCAAACATTCGGAAAGGGGATTCATCTGAGAAAATGACTTTACCCCAGTCCTCAGCAGTCCACTCCCTGTACCTTTGGCAGAATATCAGTCTGTCTCTGATGTTTTTTCTGGAGAGAAGTGGCTTCTTTGCTGCCCTCCTTGACACCAGGCCTTGCTCCATGAGTCTTCGCCTCACAGTGTGTCCAGATGCACTTACACCTGCCTGATGCCATTTCTGAGCAAGCTCTGCACTGCTGGTAGCCCGATTCCGAAGCTGAAACACTTTTAAGAGACGGTCCTGGCGCTTGCTGGTCTTTCTTGGGCGCCCTGGAGCCTTTTTGGCAACAAAGGAACCTCTCTCCTTGAATTCCTTGATGATGCGATAGATTGTTGACTGAGGTGCAATCTTCTAGCTGCGATACTCTTCCCTGTTAGGCCAGTTTTGTGCAGTGCAATGATGACTGCACGTGTTTCTTTAGAGATAACCATGGTTAACAGAAGAGAAACAATGATGCCAAGCACCAGCCTCCTTTTAAAGTGTCCAGTGGTGTGATTCTTACTTAATCATGACAGATTGATCTCCAACACCCACACCTGTGTTAATGGAGCAATCACTGAAACGATGTTAGCTGGTCCTTTTAAGGCAGGCCTGCAAAGAAGTTGAAATGTGTTTTGGGGGAAAAAGTTCATTTTCTAGGCAACTATTGACTTTGCAATTAATTGCTGTTAAGCTGATCACTCTTTATAACATTCTGGAGCATATGCAAATTGCCATTATAAAACCTGATGCAGCAGACTTTGTAAAAATTAACATTTGTATCAGTCTCAAAACTTTTGGCCATGACTGTACAGTGATGCACTACTTGAACTTCAAATTTACGTTCTAAGAGGAATATTTGAACATGGAAAGAGCCAACAATCCAACATGATCCACCCTACTTCCACCGTGATATAGATCTTTATCTCCGTTTGTCTCCTACTCCCTTAGTTCTTATTCGCGAATTTGCAGTCTCCCCAGAGACCCCCCCCAATTGGTGTTTTAAATACCATGACGTTCCTGTAAGACGGGTTTGTGCATTTGGGCATATTACGGCTCTTTAGAGTCTCCCTATACTTCTATGGGGCTCTACCTACTTCTATAGCGCTACTATGTGTATAAGGCCTAACGGTAAGTTCACGTCAGACATTTCCTATTGGGAAACATATCAGGTATACTCTCTGGTAGAAATCACGGGCAAATTTTTACTTTATAGAGGTAGTATTTGCCTGGAATTTGGATGCAGGTTAGCTCAATTAAAATGGGGTTAATCCGTATCACTCTTCCTGGAGCGGGACCCAAGGAGTATCCACTCAAAAGAATGGATATGTTCATTTTGTTATTTTTCCCTGCACCGCTGATTTCAAATCCGTAGTGTGGAAAATCCACACTGTAATTCACTGTGTAGACTTGCCATTCAAATTCATGGCAGTCGGAATACACAAGGATTTTAATGGAGAATCTGCGTTATAATCTATTGTGTAAATGTATCCTTAGTGGTTAAAAAGCTAAAATAATTCATTAAAAGGGGTTCTTACCATGCAGTTTCACAGCCAGCTTTAGGTGTGCTGTAATGATTGTAACTTTGCTTAACTGCAGCTGAAAACAGAATTTCTGACTGCTGCAACAGTCTCCTGGGTCACACAGCTATATCTTTCAGGTCACATTACACTACAGAAGTTAACCACTTCCTGACCAAGTTGTTTACCTCCTTTATGAGCTGGCCCAGTTTTTAGTATATATATCCTTGAATGTTTTAACGCTTTTTCATGTAAACTTATTCTACAAATTGTTTTTTACTTTGATATGAAAGGCTTTATTTTTATGCTATTTTATATTAAATTTATACATCTTTTTATTAATAAGAGAAAAAAAAACAGAAGTCAGTTTTTCACATTTTTTATTCATTCATTTTTTTAAAAAAAAATTGCAAAAGTGGCGCTAAAATAAGTTTTGTAATTGTGGTACTTCTCTGTCATAGATGATTATATCTAAGGGCTATAAAGTTTGCGGGTCATTAGGGGCTAGGCTAAAACTCGTGGTTTGTTTTTTTTCCTTCAATTTATTGGTATTGTTTGCGCCACAAAGTCCGAAAAAACCTCTGGGAAGCATTTTTAGATATATATTTTTTTTTTTATTGGTCGATTTTCCTTTGTAACTGAGGAAATGCTTTCCCTGCACTGACTGCAGAGCTGATCTGGCCCAACAGCATCTGCCACTGCCAGGCCCTTGCAGTCACGTGATCGCCGGGGCTGAGAAGTTTCCTGTTAATCTGCTCATGCACATAGTGACCGACTACTGTCAGCATCAAAAGCAGTGTCCTTCAGCAGGTAAGTATGCAGGTCTCCTGACCTAACAGAAGACCAGTGAAGCAGTCAGATTCAGGTCCCATATTCAGGAACAGACTAAAGTTTTTTTAAAAAAAAAAAAAGGGCAAAAAGAATCACCTATAGCGTCAGTGATGGTTGCTTGGTCAACGTACTATTGGTAGTGGAAATATCATTTACCAGCAAAGCATTGTGAGCTCGCGGTTAACAGTGATGATCATGGGAGTTAGGGACATCAAAATTAACAGATATACCTACAGATATTATTACAAAGTATGTATATATTGCGCCAATTTTGGAATCTACTATGTGCACCAATATGCTGGAGATGAGCATTTTAGAGGTTTCTTTTATTTCTTACCATATGTTGCAAATGTTCTTCTCTGCTGTTCAAACATAAAGTCATTTATATGTGCTGGTTCTGCATATCCTGAAAGCATGTTCCTTGGAGCAGCCATCTGCTGGCTTTTAAATGGATTGTTGGGTCCAAGCTGCAATTACATAAAAAAAATTCATTTTCTGCACACATATTTCGTCAGAAACTAAATACAAATATATTGATCGCAAAAAATATATTGACAATGTGTTTATAGTGCATTACATTGAGACTGGAATAAGACCTTGCACTATAGGTCAACAAGCAGTTGGTCACCTTAAAGAGAACCAGTCACATTGAAAATGCAGTACAGTCTGTGTGCATAGAAGATATATAGATGGTTTTATAGGAAGGGATTCAACATAACTTGATAAAGTGATTAATTACGCTAGACCTTTGCCCATTCTGGGCAACTCTGCGACCAATAGTCCTCCCTGCATTTACAGAACTTACCCCGAGTTCACATACAGAGATCACTTTTAAGGCTATGTTCACAAGGCTTAATTGCGGGACGTATTTTGCCCCGCAATTATGCCGTGTGCGCACGAGGGTCGGGGGCGGCAGCCCGCCGGCCCCATAGACATGCACCATCCACGGCGCGGATACGCCGTGAATAAGTAGCATGTCTCTTATCTCCCCCCGCGCCGTATTGTGCGAGCAGGGAGAGGAGACGTAATAGATAGTTCTCTGTGAGAACTATGGATTACCGTAATGACTGGGACGGATTTCAACCCGTAATTCGAGCACTACGGCGCGGATTATGGGCTGAAATACGTCCCAGAATAAGCCATGTGAGCATAGCCTTAAAGTAGTTGAATGGGTGCCTCCCAAAAAAAAATAAAAAAAAATAAAAAAAAATAATAATTTATATATGAAGCGCCTTGTGCACCAATTAAAAAAAAAATAATTATCTATCTATATCTCTATATCTTTCCCTGTCCTCTGTTGGGTAGCTCCGGTCTTCCGTTTCTCTCTCTTACCTCCGAATGGGGGCGCCACCACCACAGCCACTAATTTGCTGCAGTGGTCAGTTCTTACATCTCTCTTTGGACCAGTTTACTTCCGAACAGTGATGTAAGGAAATTGGCAAACGACTGCTGCAGCAGTGACATCAATGTTGGGAAGTAGAAGAAAGAAAAGAGACCAGAGAAACTAAGCGGTGGAAGGTGGGAATAAGATTTTCTTTTTGTCATTTGGAACTTGCTAATCATTTTTTTTCAAGAGAAAGCAAACAACCCTTTAAGTCACCGATTAGGGTCGCCAACTGGACTTTCTAAGCCCAGAAGGAGCAGAATTTTTAAATCAATTAAATCACTAGTTAAGCTGAATGTAATGTAGTACTCTAGAATATGATGTGTATTCTGTATTGCTGTAGCCATGCATGTATTGTGTATATCCTATATTTCAGTGACTTGTAAGACCTCCACCCCCTTTGCAAATGGAATTTGTAGTCTTGATCTGTGGTATATCATGTCCCCTTAAAACTATTCCTCTTACCCCTTGTTTACATAACCCAGTCCTGCATCTGCTAAGCAGCATATTTATGGCAATTTTATGGCCTTTCGTATAAACAGACTACAATAGTATATGACAAGGAAAGCTAGGCCATATGGACCCTTTGACCTGTCCTTAGTCATAGGAAAGGGCAGGGTTCAACTGACCTGTTGAAACTGAAAAACAGCCTGTGAATGCCATCTAGTGGGCGGCGAGTAGCCCTCCTCATTAAGGATGAGCGTCCACGCACCTGATCATATTCCTAGCCAATTAGGTACAAATTAAGTGTCATAATTAACTGATGGGAGTTTTGGAAACCCGAGATGGCTGAGTGGCCTATAAAGTAAGTTGTCCTGGCCCCATTCATTGCACATAGTTTGGGTTTCAATTGCCGATTGAGCGGTGTTTCATTTTTGCTCCGTAATCCAGAATCTGAAAACCTACCATAGTAAGCGTTAGGACTATTCTATGTTTTCTCCCATTTATTTTATAACGGTTACCATCGTATTGTATTTTTATGTAAGCACTGTACCTTTTCATATTAAATAAAAATTAATAAGCTTAGACCTTGTTGCTCTGAGAAGCCATAACCTTGAAGAAGTGTTTTAACCCTGTAACTGCTGGAGAGCAGAGGTGTAGTGAGTTGTAAAGTCTTATTTTTGGATCCAAGCCCTTCCCCTCTGATTTCCTTTTCTTTTTGATTATGGAGGAAAGTGGTGGCAGTGTAATATTTTTAGGGTGCTGGAATTGTCTTGGGGTGTGATTTATGCTTGTTACCCGAGTGAGAGGTGAGTGCAAAAATAACTGAGTGGAAATAATTCAACTCCATTACAGTGTCCCCTACCTCACGTGCTGGTGCGTATGTGACACTAAATCTTTACTCACAAGACTATTTATCGGCTCTGCTGCTCCTGCTCTGCAACATAAAGCACATAGACTAAAATGCATTTTCAATGTGACATGTGTTAAATTTGAGGTTACTATTTTACATAGACCCTCAATTTTAGGAACTTAAACATAATGAAGCAATTCATGAAGCACAACACAAATCCACATAAGACACAGCATCAAAACATGGACAATAGAGGACAGCATAAAGCATGACTGAGACTTTTGGTTACAGACCTAGCAGAATATCATTAGGCACGATGCTGTGCTGTTGAGAACATTTAGGCTAGGTTCACACAGCTTATTTGCAGGGCGTAATTACGCCCCGCAATTACGCCGTGTGGCCGGCACCTCGCCGGCCCATAGACATTTATTGCCAGTGGCGCGTATACGCCGCTGGTAATTCACATGTCACTTATCTCCCCCCGCGGCGTATTTGCCGAGCAGGGAGAGGAGACGTAATCCATAGTTCTCTATAAGAATTGTGGATTACCGTAATGACTGCGACGGATTCCAACCGTAATTTGCGCACTCTGGCGCGTAATTACGGACTGAAATACGTCCCATTTTAAGCCGTGTGAACATGGCCTTACTTGCTGTTACCACCTGCCCCAATAGATTATTCTATGTCTTTACTTTTAAAAAGTAAATGCATGCATCTTTTTGTATCTATATCTTGGGCACAACTTGCTACATCTTGTATACCTGAACTGGGTATGATTACTATAAAAGTGTACCATGGCATGTAACCCTGTTAATGATGCATTATCCGAGTTGTTCTTGCAGAAGTAAGGTATGCATCAGGAGTGTTCCTTCCCACCACTTCTTTTTGCCATTGATCTACTCGCTATTCTTCTCAGACCATCTGAGACAGTAAGGGCTCGTCTATACGGCATGGTTTTGCATTTGGATTTTCACACAGATTTAAAACCAGTGGAAACCCGACAGTCTACCATCCCCAGAGACCTTAATAGAAAATCCGAGCTGTAGTCTTGATGTTTCAGAATCTCGGAGGACAGATTTCAAAGCCGACAGATTAGAAAACTTGGAGCATGTACATTTTTCCGCTTTTACGCCCTTTTAAAAGGGGGGTATTTTGAAAACCCCCATCAAAAACCAACCCTAAAAGGTTCGTGATTTTCATTTTCTATTCAAAACTACTTTTTAGGCTAGAAAGTTGGCTGCTGATCACACTCTTAGGCTATGTTCACACGGCTTATTTTGGGACGGATTTCAGTCGGTAATTCGCGGCGTACTGCGCGAATTATGGCTGGAATCCGTCCCAGTCATTATGGTAATTCACAGTTCTCATAGAGAACTATGGATTCCGTCTCCACTCCCCGCTCGCACAATACAGCGAGTGGGGAGAATGTGAAAAAGTCAATTATAACGGCGGTATACACACCGAGAATAATGCATTTCTTTGGGTCCCGGGGGCGGCCTGCCTCCCCCCCCCCCCCCGTCCCCTCTCCGGAGCACACAATGTAATTGCGAGCGAAATCCATCCCGCAATTACGCCGTGAATAAGCCGTGTGAACATAGCCTTACCCAGGAGGGAACTTAAGAACAAAGTCAATACCATCATACGATTAGAGTGTGGGGGTCTACCAAAAACGAAGCCCATCGATAAATAAAAAAAAAATAATAATAAATTAGTGGTGCTTTCTGGTCTAGACTATTGAGAATTCAAATTTGACTTGCTCCTATTTTGCATTTACATATGTTACACTCAATTTACATGACTGTGTGACTCAATTGTCATGTTAGTTGTGTAAGGCTATGTTCACATGGCTTAAAATTGGACGTATTTCAGTCCATAATTACGCGCCGGAGTGCGCAAATTACGGCTGGAATACGTCCAAGTCATTACAGTAATCCACAGTTCTCATAGAGAACTATGGATTACGTCTCCTCTCCCTCCTCGGCGATTCCGCCGAGGGGGGAGATAAGTGACATGTGAATTACCAGCAGCGTATACGCGCCGCTGGTAATGAATGTCTATGGGCCGGCGAGGTGCCGGCCCCCCCATACACAAGGCGTAATTGCAAATAAGCCATGTGAACCTAGCCTAAGGTTGCTTTGTTTATTGAAAAAAAAAAAACATTTAAAAAAAAAACAAAAAAAAAAACACTTTAGGGTGCATGGGAGGAATACCATTGGTTAGAGATATGTTGTAGCTTATGTTACATTTTTTTGCTATTGACCCCTTCTCACTTTGTCCTCTCTCATCAAGTTCAGCTTTTGCTTATCCTACCATTCAGGATGTTTGCGGTATGCTTGTTATGCCTGTATGAAAGGGGCGCTATGCATTGCTTATAAACTCTCGGTGATATGCTGCTATTGTGCAGGTCACTCAGATTGTACATGTTAGACTTAGGGTATGTTAACACGCCGTACTTCGGCATTTAATTGTGCTGCAATGGGCACGAAGTGCACCCTGCAAATACGGTAAAATCACAGCAGTCATCAAGTGCTATGATAAGCTGGCGTGAGTGAATAGGAAACGGGCCGTAGCACTGTTGAAAGTATGCGCTTGCCAATGTGTACTTTGAACAGCAGGCGTATTACGGTGCGCACAGGTAAGTGCCGCAAAATGCAGCGTGAACTAAGCTTTAGGCTTTTAACTTTGGAGTAGGCTCCTTCACCCTAATAAACTAAATACAATGTTAACGTAAGGCAGCATCACCACCGTGATATACCTATACACAGTGTACAAGGTAATTTGCCATCAAACTTAACTGCATTGGAAATTTTCTTTTTCAGGGACCCTCTACATGGGTTTTGAGCAAAAAAAAAAAAAAAAAACAAACAAAACAACTTTCTAAACTGGGATTGCATGGACAGAGCTGGCTCAAACAACCCAATGCAAATAATTAAATAAGTGACATGTTATGCCCTCCACAGCCTCCAACTTACTAAAGATACAATTATACACAGATAACCTTAATGATCATATGAAAGATCATTAATACGAGATTACAATAATATTGTATCAGACATTTAAAACACAACTTTGGACGTTTAAACAGTTTTTTTTTTTTTTTTTAAAATACCAAAGGTATAAATGCATATATGTGGTAGAGTAGGTGTGTAAACAGGCCAAAGACCACATTTGTTACCACTCTTCCCTAACCCCCAGGGGATTTATGTACATACAGACTATTCTATGGATTAGCTTGCTTGGTACATCACATGATCACAGTGTGGACATAAGCATCTTTATAAACCATTGTCTTTAACACATTGATGGTCAATTACAAAAGGCATACAATGAAACATCAAAGGAAATATTAATGTATTCCAGTCTTCAAATAGAAACACCAGCTCTGTAAATACTTGGTTATCCGATCACCACATTAAAAAATTAACCCCTTTCCATCACTTTTACAGAGACGATGATACCAACTGGGACAGATCTATCAATCCTGTCTAACAGTGCAAAGTTAGACTAGACAGTCTTACAATGCACCACATGTATCAGTGTTCATAACTCTGGCGCATGTTAGAACTGTCAAGTCTAACTTTTTACCATTTTTAAGTTGGCTTACTTTATGGCACCAACTCCGCTAAAATCTTTTCGCTTTTTTTTTTTTTTTTAAAGCAAAATTACATCACCCAATAAGCCACACCCCTTTTGTCAACCACTCGCACACATACTAGCCATGAGGGAGGCGATTGCTAGTATTGCAATTGCACATAGATAAGGCCAGTTATACACTCACCGGCCACTTTATTAGGTACACCTGTCCAACTGCTCGTTAACACTTAATTCCTAATCAGCCAATCACATGGCGGCAACTCAGTGCATTTAGGCATGTAGACATGGTCAAGACAATCTCCTGCAGTTCAAACCGAGCATCAGTATGGGGAAGAAAGGTGATTTGAGTGCCTTTGAACGTGGCATGGTTGTTGGTGCCAGAAGGGCTGGTCTGAGTATTTCAGAAACTGCTGATCTCCTGGGATTTTCACGCACAACCATCTCTAGGTTTACAGAGAATGGTCCGAAAAGAAAAAACATCCAGTGAGCGGCAGTCCTGTGGGCGGAAATGCCTTGTTGATGCCAGAGGTCAAAGGAGAATGGGCAGACTGGTTCGAGCTGATAGAAAGGCAACAGTGACTCAAATAGCCACCCGTTACAACCAAGGTAGGCAGAAGAGCATCTCTGAACGCACAGTACGGCGAACTTTGAGGCAGATGGGCTACAGCAGCAGAAGACCACACCGGGTGCCACTCCTTTCAGTTAAGAACGGGAAACTGAGGCTCCAATTTGCCCAAGCTCATCGAAATTGGACAGTAGAAGATTGGAAAAACGTTGCCTGGTCTGATGAGTCTCGATTTCTGCTGCGACATTCGGATGGTAGGGTCAGAATTTGGCGTCAACAACATGAAAGCATGGATCCATCCTGCCTTGTATCAACGGTTCAGGCTGGTGGTGTCATGGTATGGGGAATATTTTCTTGGCACTCTTTGGGCCCCTTGGTACCAATTGAGCATCGTTGCAACACCTTGTTGAATCTATGCCACGAAGAATTGAGGCAGTTCTGAAGGCAAAAGGGGGTCCAACCCGTTACTAGCATGGTGTACCTAATAAAGTGGCCGGTGAGTGTATATGTTCCACTATGCCGACCTACAACCAATTAATGGTGCTCTGACTATTTGACTGTGCAGGTTGCCCAATATTTTTCAAGTGTCCAACAGAAAATACTGACATCCCCCCTCATAGATAGTAGGTGTGCGAGTTAGTTACCTCTATTTTTTAATGTGGGTTGATCTTCCCTGTATGGTACAGTGGCCTTTCTGCATACTGGAGTGAACTGGTTCTTGGCCACAGTGCAGTGTTACTAGACAGTTGTCTTCACTGGGACAAGGTATTCTGGTGCCCTAGATAAACAAAACATATAGCGGCCCCCACCCCAATGGAAAATCCCAGCCCACTCAATAACTCCTTGCCCCTCCGTTTCTGCCTAGGATAAGGTGGAACCTGAAGCGGTTGTCCCGGGCCTGGTTGCCCCCCACCCCCCATTCCACAGGTGGATAGGTGTGTGAGCAATTGTTCATCAGTATTCTACTTCTCCCATATACAGTGGGAAAAATAAGTATTTGACACACTGGTAATTTTCTCAAGTTTGCCCACCTACAAAGAATGGAGAGGTCTAATTTTTCTCATAGGTACGCTTCAACTATGAGAGACCGAATCTTAAATTAAAAAAAAATAAAAAATCCAGAAAACATTGTACGATTCTTAAATAATTTGAATTTTATTGCATGAAATAAGTATTTTATATAATAGAAAAACAGAACTTATTGGTACAGAAACCATTGTTTGCAATTACAAAGGTCAGATGCTTCCTGTAGTTCATGACCAAGTTTGCACACACTGCAGCAGGGATTTTTGCCCACTCCTCTATACAGATCTTCTCCAGATCCTTCAGGTTTTGGGGCTGTTGCTGGGCTACATTGAGTTTCAGTTCCCTCCAAAGATTTTCAATTTCAGGGTTCAGGTTGGAGACTGGCAAGGCCACTCCAGGACCTTGAAATGCTTCTTATGGATCCACTCCTTTTTTGCCCTGGCTGTGCGTTTTGGGTCATTGTCTTGCTGGAAGACCCAGCCACAACCCATCACCAATACTCTTACTGAGGGAAGGAAGTGGTTGGCCAAAATCTCCTGATACATGGCCCCCCATCTATCCTACCTTCAACACGGTGCAGTCGTCCTGCCCCCTTTGCAGAAAAGCACCCCCAAAGTATGCTTCACAGTTGGGACTGTGTTCTTCGGGTTGTACTCCTTCCTCCAAACACTGCGAGGTAATACCAAAAAGTTCTCTTCCGGTCTCAGCTGACCACATGATCTTCTCCCATGTCATCCAGATGGTCATTGGTGAACTTCAACGGGCCTGGACATTTGCTGGTCTGAGCAGGGGGACCTTGCATGCCCTGTAGGATTTTAATCCATGATGGCCTGGTGTGTTACTAACAGTAATCTTTGAGACTGTGGTCCCAGCTCTCTTCAGGTCAGTGACCAGGTCCTCCCATATAGTTCTGGGCTCTGACCTCTATAAGAATCATCCTTACCCCACGAGCACCAGACCGAGGAAGAGTGACAATCATCCTGGGTTTCTTCCATTCTCTTATAGTTGCACCAAAAGTTGTTGCCTTCTCGCCAAGCTTCTTGTCTATTATCCTGTAGCCCATCTCAGCCTTGTGCAGGTCTACAGGTGTTGCTACACAGCTCTTTGATCTTGGTCACGGTGGATATTGGAGTGTGAATGTGTGGACAGGTGTCTTTTATACAGGTAATGAGTTGAAACTGGTGCAATTAATACAGGTAATGAGTGCAGAGTAGGAGGGCTTTTTGAAGATAAACTAATAGGTCTGCAAGAGCGAGAATTCTTGCTGGTTGATAGGTGATCAAATACTTATTTCATGGAAAAAAAAAAGTTATTTAAAAATCATACAATATCATTTTCTGGATTTTGTTTTAGATTCTGTCTCTCACAGTTGGGGAGTACCTATGATAAAAATTACAGACCTCTTCATTCTTTGTAGGTGGGAAAACTTGCATAATCGCCAGTGTATCAAATACTTTTTTCCCCACTGTGGTACCAGGACTTACATTGTCTCCGGGGTTTTGGGACGTATTTTTGGGTCCACCCATGGAGCTTTTGGAGAAATGGCTCGGTTTCACTGCCCCCCCCCCTTCAGGTTCACCCCTTCGGTTAGGCTGGGGGTGGGGGTCTCCAGCATAAATTGGGGCATATCAGTTCTACTATTTTTAAAAGGGGTCTTTGGGCTATTAAAAAAGGGTTTTAAACAGAGGGCAAAAGGTAAAAGGGGCTCAAAAAACATTAATTTTTTGTCATTAAAGTAACAAAAACAAGCTGATAAACTGCAGGAGAAGAGTTCACCATCCCGCCATTGCTGCTAGAGCCTGTTAGAGTAGAGAGAGGTGGCTAGAAACCAAAGAGAAGTTTGTGTACAAAAGCAGGTGAAAAAGATCTGCTCAAACCCTTGGAAAAAAAGAAAAAATCGGACAGCAATGTTTGGGGGGAATAGTCTTTTTTTTTACCATTAAAAGAAAAACCCAATTAATGAAAGGGAAAACTCCTTTCCCCCCAAACCAAATAGGAGTATCCCTATGTCCGGGTTTCCGGGTTTAAGGTTCTAGGGCGGGCGGGTTTTCTCGAAATACCACTAATGGGGCTGAGGTCAACTCGATAGGAGCCGACCCCTCCCGGGGAAAAAGTAGTTTTTGGGCCCAGCACCTTGCCGAAATGGCAGGGTGCCGATCAGTTTTTTTGGGTTTCCCGGGAAGCCTTTAAACGCTTTCTTTCCCCCTGCCATGCTTCCTGTTTTATAAACTTCCGGCCACAATGCAAAAGGGGTGAAACAAACGCTGTGCCCCCAAGGGGGTCAAGTCCCCTTTGGGGAATAAAGGGGGAATTTTAAAAAAAAAAATACAATGTTTTGTTTAAAAGGAAAAAAAAAGGGGAAAAAAAAAAAAAAAAAAAGAAAAAATACCCCCCTTTTAAAACCTTTTTTTTCCAAATAAACCCCCAAAAAAATTTTGCCCCCTCTTTAAAATTTTCCATTTCCCCCGAAAACCCCTGAAAAATTAAAATTAACTTTTTAAAACCCCTTTTTAAAAAACGGTTTGGAAAAAAAAAAATTTCATCCACCCCCCCCCAAGGTTTTGGTGTTGCAGTTATATAACCCATTTTTACGCCGTGAAACCATTAAAAAACCCCCAAACCCCGGCCTTCAAAAAATACCCCCCTTTTCCCCTATAAAAGGAAAAATAAAAAATTCTTCCCCTTTGGAAAAGTAAATAACAAAAAATTAAATTTTGGTTTTTTGGGCGGGGTTAAAAAAGTAAGGGGTTTGCCAAGCCATCACCATCAAAAAAAATGATTCCCCCCAAAAGTAAAAGGCCCCTTATTTCCCCCCCCATTTTATTATTACCCTATTAAAAGGGGAGGAAAACCCCAAAAACCCATTCCTTCGGGGAAACCATTATTCCAGAATTCCCCCCTTTTACCAAAAACCTTTAAGACCTGCTCTTCTATGTACAGGGGGAAAATTGGGGGCGCGCCCAAGTACCCAAAATTCCCCAGATAAAGGGATTAGCGGAAAAATAAAAGCCCCGGGACCCCCCGAACCCGGGGGAGAACGGGGCAGTTTTCCCCCGGGCCCAGGGGAACCGGGGCTTTAAACCCACCGGTTTTCCCGCGGGTAATTGGGGGGGCAATTCGCCCCCGATTTCAATTTAAAATTTGCCCACCCCCCCCCCCCCCCCCCCCCCCCCCCCCCCCCCCCCCCTTTTAACAAGGGGGTCCAAGGCTAAACCTTATTTCCAAAAGGGAAAAGTTTATAAAATTTCAATAAATTGTGGGGGCCCTAAAATTGCAAAATTGCGTGCCCGGAATTTTTTGGCTTGGGGAACTTCCCCAAGGGCCCAAAAATTTAAAATTTAAAACCCAGCAAATTCCCCTGTTCTTGAAGACCCTTTTTTAAAAAAAATTTTTAAAATTTAGGTCCCATTTCCTTTTAAAAATTTCGGGAAAAAACCTGGTAAATTTTTATTTTTTAAAAATTTTTTAAAAAGTACCCCTTATAAGGGCCAAAAAAATTTTTTTCCCAAAAATTTTTCCCAGTGTAAAGGGGAAATTCAAAAATTTTAAAAAAAACAAATTTAAAACTGACTTATCAGGGGCCCCCCCCAAAGGTTCTTTAAGTTGGAAATTGTATTGAAAATTCTTTAAACTGCGGGGTAAAGGGAAAATCCACCTTTTCCAAAAAATTTTCCTGGAAAAAAAATAAAAGCGCAACCCGGGGAAAAAAGTGTAAAAACCTAAAGGAAGGGGCACCCAGTAAACACCCCCCAAATTTTAACCACAAAGGGGCTAAAAACCATTTGAAAAATTACTCCACCTAGCCAAAGGGGGGTTATTTAAATAGATCATTTCCCAGTTTAAATTCCCGGTAAAAATAACATTTTCCTTGTTTTGGGGGGCCCATTCCCCCCCTTGAGACTTGGGAAGAAAAGGTTTGGGCCTAAACCCCGGGAAACGTTTCCTAACCCCTGTTTGCTAGGTTGGGAAAAAATGCCTTTCTTTCTGTGTTTTAATTAAGTTGGGCCCAAAACCCCTTGAAATCCCCCCCATAACCCCCAAACCCCCCCCCTTGGTTTTTTGGGAATGGGCCCCATTTCATTACCTTGGCCCTGGGACACGCCCCCCAGACAAGGAATTTCCACCCGACATTTCCCCCGCGCTTTTTTTTGGGCTGCCTGCACCCGGGTGTAAACCCCCCTTTGAGTTTTTTTAAAAAACCGAAAAAAAGCTTTGGGAGGGCAGTTTGGGTTAACTCATTCCCAGCTCAAAAGGTAAATGACTGACAAATTTAATGTTTTTTTAATTAAATAAATCCCTC
The DNA here is from genome assembly GCA_025379985.1 of Phyllomedusa bahiana. Taxonomy (NCBI): domain Eukaryota; kingdom Metazoa; phylum Chordata; class Amphibia; order Anura; family Hylidae; genus Phyllomedusa; species Phyllomedusa bahiana. The sequence continues at coordinate 70,978 of JAODAL010007005.1, forward strand.
AAAAACCATTTGCTAAATCCTGTTTTTTCTCTATATACCAAAAATTTAGTCTCCTGTCTTTAAACAGAGAAGGGGGAGGGGCATGTGCATTCCTCACATGTTTTTTTCATCAGTTCGGCTGATTTTAAAACTAGTTATAGCCAGCAAGGGTTTGGGTTGGAGCCAAAAGCTCTGTGGGACAATGAAAACATGCAGGGCCCGCCAATCTTTCTTTTCCAGACAACCTTCTTTTTTCCCCCCCTCACACGAAGAATGAGGTCAAGGTCTTCATGAAAAGGGGGCACCCGCTGAGAGGAAAAGACACGCCCTGGTTTTTGAATTCAATCTATAAGGGGCACGAACGGTTAAAAACGAAAAAACCCCCTTTAAAGGTACCTATCCCCTTCAGACAAACCTTATAAAGTAAAAAAAAGGGAAAAAAATTTTACAAACACTTTTTCAAAAAAGGTTTCCCTTTTGGAAAACCAAAAAACATTTCACGGTTTTTTCATTTTTTTCCCCCCTTAAAGGCCCCAACCCTTTTTTGCCTTCCTGACACAGCCCTTTTTTTGAAATCTGACTGAAATTTTATGGAGAAAAACCCTTTTTGGGCCCACTTTCCCATACCCAAATGGGGTTAAAGGGGTTTTTTTTCTCGTTACACATTGGGGTTTAATTTAAGTAAAAAAACTTTTTTATCCTAAATTTCCTTTTTTTGTTTGTAAAAAATTTAAAAAAATTTCATAAAAATTTTGGGAAAAATTGGGGTTTTTAAAAGTTGAAAAATTTTGCGGCAAGAAGATAATTATTAAAACCCCCAAAATATTTTTATAATTGCATCAAACCTATGTCCCCTATGGGTTGGCATCTTTTTTTAAATTTGGTCTTTTTTTTTTTTAAACAAACATTGGGGGGGCGTAGGTTTTAAGTAGTAATTTCTCACTTTTTCAAGAAAATTTCCCAAGTTTACATTTTTTGGGGAAACCCTCCGGGTTTCTGCTTGTTTTTAAAGGGGCCTGAAAGTTAGATCCCCCATAAGGGGACGCCATCGGGAAAAATCGCCCTTTAACGAATTTACAAATTTATTTGGAATTTTTGAAAACCCCTTTTAAAAATATTCAAAAGAAATTAAAGAAAAGTCGAGGTAAAATTTAAAAATTTCACTTTTTTTTGCAGTTTTTCAATTTTTTAAATCCATTTTTCCCTTTTGGAAAAACGGTAAATGTAAATGGGTAAATGCAACTTAAAATCAATTCCCCCCGTTTTTAAGAAAATCCCATATGGGGCCCCAAGTGAAAATTTTTTTGGCTCAACCATAACCCCCAAAATTTAGAGGAGCCCCTTCCCATCCTCGGGGGGTTTCATTTAAATTTAGTTTTTTATTTGGGGCCCCAATTTCGGGTTTTGGGGGGGACCCCAAAGGGTGCAAAAACCCTTAATAAACACCCCAAAAAATAGACCCCTTTTGGAAACAAACACCCCTAAAAAATTAAACCCAAGGGGTGCATTAAAGTTTAGACCCCACAGGTGTTTCCAAATTTTTTTTTAGCATGGGCTGTGAAAAAAAAAAAAAAATTTTTTAAAAATTTTAATCGCAATTTTAGTTTTAAAATGTTTCATATTTTTCAAGGAATCCTGGAAAAAAAAACCCCCCAAAACTTTTTTAAGCAATTTTTCCAAAGGGTTCGGCAATCCCCCCTACAGGGGGTTAAAAAGCTTGTTTGGGCGAAGGGGCGGGGCGTATAAGGGGGGGGAGCGCTATTTTTTTTGGGTTTGCAGATTTTGGGGGGGCCTTGTCGCATTTGAAAAGGGCCCCCAAAAGAAAGCAGAACGGGAAAAATTTCTTCCAGAATTTCCCCCTTTTTGGTTTTCAACCCCCCAATCGGGATCTCATCTAGGGATGTTTTCTGAAATTTTAGGCACACAGGTGTTCCATATTTGGGGTTTTTTTTTAATTTTTGGGGGGCAATGAAAGGGGGGGAACGCATTCGGTCATTGTTTTTTTTTAAAATTTTTCAGCATTCGCCGGGGCAGTGTAAATTTTTTGATAACTTTTCTAGGGGGTCGTACAAATTTAAAAAAAATAGTTTTTTTTTTTTTAAAAGTTTTTTCCCGTTTTATTACTTTTTTCACAGTAGAAATACGTCTTAAAAAAAAATTTCGTTTTTATGTTGTCCCCCCCTATTCTGACAGCCATAAACTTTTTAATTTTTGTGGGTGCGACTGTGTATGGGCGTGTTTTTTTCGAGATGAGTTGGTTTTTATTTTGTATCATTTTTTGGGAGGAAAAAGGCTTTTTTTTCGCTTTTAAATCCATTTTTTGGGGGGGCCAGGGTGAAGAAAAAACTGCAAACCAGTAGTGTTTTTTATTTTTTAAAAAGGGCTCACCGTGCAGTTTTCCGTGAGAAGTTAGCTTTAACCCTTGGGCGCTAAAATTATGGATACCCAATTTTTTATTGTTTTTTTTGTTGAAGCCTTAAAAAAAAAAAAAAAAAAAGTTGTTTTTAGGGTGTAAAACAATATTTATTCCCTCCTATTTCTGAGGCTATACATTTTTTATTTTTTTATACGAGCTGTAAAGGACCCTTTTTTTTTTCAGGATGAATGACTTTTTTTTTGGTTACCTTTGGCGTTTCTGGAGTTTTTGATCGTTTTTTATTTTTTTGTGCTGGGGGGATGAACAAAAAATCTTAATTCTGTGAAATTTTTTTTTTTATTTTTTTTTTCCCCGTTTTTACCGAAAGGGTTAATTAACATGACAGATTTATAAGGGGAGGCGTTACGCACGAGGCGATCCAAAAAATTTTTTTGGGGGGGGACTGGGTTTTTAAAAAGGGGGAAAAGGGGGGGTGTACGTAATTTTTTTTTTTATTTTTGTGTTTGGGGGATTTACTTTTTTTCCCCTTTTTTTTTTTTTTTTTTCAAAAGTTATTTTTTTTTTTTTTTTTTTTACAGATCTCCTCCTGCTCTCTCTTAGTTTTTGTGGGGGCCCCCGGTCGCGATAAAAAAAAAGGGGGTTTAAACCCCCCCCCCCTCACTCCCCCCCCGGGGGCCCACGCTGGGGGGAGTCGCTGTAATTACAGCTGACACCCCCCGGGCCCATCCCCATCTTCTGGGCGTCCATACGTCCCGGTGCGTGAAACCCCCAAAAAGACATTGGGCGTATGGGTACCCCAAAGGTTCCCCGGGGGGGGTTAAAAAAAGCGCTGGCCCCTTTTAAACAGTCTGAAGTTTGGGCCCAATTTGGACATAAAAGCTTGATGGATGACAGTTGTAGTTTCCTGGGGCTGGGGAGTCCACAAGGGAGGGGGGGAGCCTGTAAGTTTTACATCATGCCCTACAACAGCAGCATGTTTTATTTTGATGCCAGTGTTTTATGGGGGAGGGGGCCCAAAACAACAGGCAAAATCTGTGACACCCTTTCCTTTTTTAAGTTTTCCCTGCACGGGAAAAAAGTCGTTTTTTTAGCATTTTTTTGTTTTCTAAAAAAAATTTAAAAAAAAAAAGACTAAAAACGTCCCATAGCCCCTATTGTAAAAAAAAATCCTGTTTCCTACACCGACTTTTTCTTTGCTCGTTTTTTTTTTATTGGTCGTCTTTTAAAAACCCTTTGTTTAAAAAAAAAATGGGCCCGGGGCAGGAAATTTTCTTCAGGAATCTATGGAAAGCGCCGGGCATTTTTTTTTGGGCCCCGATTTTTTTAATGAGGGGAAGATTATACCCGTATAAGGAAGAACTAATTTTCCTGGGTAAATTTATACTTTTTTCCCAAAATTTTGCATACAAGTTTGATATGTCCTTATTCATACTGTTTGTAATAAAGTGATCATGTTGCTAATGTTCTTTGCGCAATTCAAGATTCTTGCTCTAAATTAAAGCCCAAATATAATTAAGGTTTTGGGCGCTTTTAAACCTTTTTTGGAAATTTTTGCGCTAATTAAAATTCCCCCCTTTTGACGCTAAAAATACGGTTTTTTTGGGGCCCCTTTAAAGAAAAAACGTTTTTTTTTTTTTTTGGTTTTTTTTTTAAACCCATTTTGCCGCTAAAATCCTTTCCCTTGGGAAAATTTTGGCCCACTAAAGTTCTCGCGTGTTTTTTTGCAAAAAATAAGGGTTTTTTTTTACCCGGTTTTTGGGGATAAAATTTTTTAGCGGGCCCAAAAAAACCCAAAAAAAACGGATTTTTTTGCAGCAAAAACAGGGTAACAGTAGCGCCAAACATCCATAAAAACATGGACTTTAGCGCCAAAATCCGTAAAAAAAAGGATTTTGGCGACAAAAGCCATAAAAACAGTATTTTTAGTGACCAAAGCAAGATAACTTTAATAGCGCCAAAATCCGTAAAAATTTTTTATTTTTAGCGACAAAAGCGAGAACTTTATTAGCGGCAAAATCCTTTTAAAAAGCGTATTTTAGCGCCAAAATCCATTAAAAAACGTATTTTTAGTGACAAAAGCGAGAGAACTTTATTAGCAGCAAAAACCGTAAAAAAAAAAAAAAAAAAAAAAAAAAGCGTATTGCAGCCCCAAAATCTGTAAACAAATGTATTGTAGTGACAAATTCCATAAAACAGTATTTTTAACGACAAAAACGAGATAACTTTAATAGCGCCAAAATCCATAAAAAACAAACAAACACTGCAGTGTAGATATAGCCTCAGTGTGCTGTGCCTGCTGTACTGTATGTAATGAGACTCAGATTACCCTGTACAAGCAGCAATGCCCTCAACTCCACCTGCACAGTTGGTATCTCCAACAGACTAATACGGATCTACTGAGTTAAAAAGTGAAAATAAAACCTATTCCCCTGTAATACTGAGGGAAATCCTCTGCATTGCTAATGACATGTATTTGAGAAAAGTCTTATAATTTCATCTACTATCAATTTTAGGTGTTTGTGTGGAGGTGATAGGTACTCTTTAAGGGAGACAAGCTAAAACACAATGTAAGGAAAAACTCTAATCCACCACAAAAACTTCATAAAATAAACTGCGAGAAGCAGGAAATGAAAATTCCAGTCAACTGTAATGTTAGGTCTGTTTTCAGTGACACATGTTTCTGTGTAGTGGCTGGAGTGTAATACACTACATAATTTTATCCCACAAACTTCAGCGTGTAAGGCAGAAAACAGACCAAACATCAAAAGTGGATTATGCTTTGTCCGTTTAAAGGGAATGTGTAATCAAAAAATGACTTCTTGTTTAACTCACGTTTTTATGTTAAACATATTTTAAGAAGTTTCGGCTAGTTTTTTTTTTCCATACAACCTTCAATATTTTTTAAAACTCCTTTAAGTCCTGCAGTTTTCACTTTGGACACGAGGCTTAAAAATAGTCTGACACTTCCTGTTCTTTACAGATATTTTCAGTAGTCTGCCCATAATCAGTACAAGCAGAGTCAAAACTGAAAGGTGACACCAATGTGTATAGATAACACAGGATCCACCAGTCACTATAGTAGATGTCACAGTTCACCCCCACTTCCCACACACCGATTTCTTCCCAGGTCACAAAGCATGCCTAGAAAACTCACATATAGAAGTCAATAGGACTGATACAGTTCACAGGTTCCTATGTGCATGAAGGTGATGTAAAGCATCTCTGGAAATTCTGTTAAAACAGTGCAGGCAAGATGGCTGCCCCCCATAATCATATATAGGTGACTGAATTGAGAAATCGACAATCAGAAAATAAAAACGGCTAATAAGAAATTAATATGGATCTGGGTCTGTTTTTAAAAAGTGTAAAAAAAAAAAACCGACTGTGTCTACTAGTGGTCAAGTATCCTAGGGGAACACAGTTAAAGTAAAAAAGTAATTTTTTTTTTTAAAAGGCTAAAAAAGTTCAAATTAACCCCCTTTGCCGTTTTTCAAATAAAAAAAGTTGTTATGCACACACATCTAAATATACATATACGCATACATACATTGTATATATATATATATATATACACACACACACACACACACATTGTATGTATATATATATATATATATATATATATATATATATATATATATATATAACATACACACACACACCCACACACACCCCACACACAACACACACACACACACACGTAATTCATATACACGTACATATACATACACACACTAAATTCAAAACTCCAGGTGTGAACCAAGTATTAGGTTGCTTACATAACAAATAGCATCCCATTTTCTCTGTTCAATGTTATTGTGGAGCCACTAACATTGCATATATAAAAAAAATATATAGCGCAGGTAACTACTATATATAATCCTACACAAACATGACAATAATTACATGCCAAGTTGGGACTTCTCGAAACCAAAGCATGTAAACCTAGACTTAACAGTTAGCCAAACTTCACGTGTAGAGAGAGAAAAAAAAAAAAAAAAAAAGATGAAGCAGCTGAAATTGAGACATCTTCATTCTGGATGATAATGACTAATTAATTGGAAGCAGATAATTACCACTGAAAAAACAACCACTTAAGTATACTGTATTATTATAAGAATGATTCAAAGAAAAGAAAAAAGTTAAAATTCACACTGCTTAATTGCATTAAACAAGAGTGTGTATTTATTGTATTAGGGCTTGTTCACACGACGTTTTTGTGATCCGTTTTACGGATCCGTAAAACGGATCTGACAAGTGTCAGTGTGATTAACATTGCTTTCAATGGCAAAAGCGCATCGCTGTTCACACGAGTGATTGCCGATGCGCTTTTCGCGATGCGTTTTTCGGATCCGTTTTAAGAATTGACATGTCAATTCTTCTTGCGTTTTACGCAAGAGAAATCCCCATAGGAAATAATGGAGTGCGCTTTTGGCATCCCGAAAGCGGATGCAAAAGCGCAGCATACATTTGGGTGCGTTTTCGATGCCAAAACGCATCCGTAAAACGCATTGGATTTAAATTAAATATAAAATTTTATTATTATGTTTGGCTTATATTTAGTTTATAAATGTATGTAAATATATATATATATATATAAATGTATATAATAGTATATATATATAATGTATATAATAGTATATATATAATAGTATATATATATATATATATATATATAAATTCTATACAAAAGTTTAAATGTATATAATATTATAAATGTATATAATATTATAAATGTATATAATAGTATATAAATGTACATTTATATATATGTACATAAATATATATATATATATATATATATATATATATATATATATACTAAATATATATTTAATTTATAAATATTTAGTTTAGAAATTACTTAGTTTATACATGATTGTTATTAATTAATTTACATGGGGTGGGTTTGAAAACTATTGGTTGATTTAAAAAAAAAAAATAGGAGGAGGGCGGGTTCTAAAATCATAGGTGTATGTACAGCTGACTGACACTAGGTAAAAAAAGGTTTTTTTCTTGTTCATTGATAGGTTATATTATATTTAAATTGCAGTTTGATAGGTTGATTTAAATAAAGCATTGAAAAAACGGATCCAATAAACGGATCCGTAAAACGCATGCAAAACGCATCCAATTAGCATCCAAAAATGGATCATCTGTTGTGTTGTCTGGATCCGCTTTTGGGATGCAGTTTGCATCCAGTTTTCGCAGGTTAAAAATGGATCCGTAAAACGCATCCAAACGGATCCAAAACGTCGTGTGAACAAGCCCTTAGCCAGCTGAAAAATACTTTGTTGCTGCAATGCTTAGAAGCTTCCACACAACACATCAGAAGTATAAATTATCAACAGAGCTTCATCACAATTAGTTGAAAAATGTAGAATTTTTTATTTTTTTTTTACCTACTGCTTATGTGGTATTTATGTAAAAAACAAAACAAAACAAAAAAAAGACCGCTTGCTTAAGATTATGGTTCACCACTGCACAACACAAGTACATTAGTGTCTAGTTTGAGAAATTGATGCTTCACAGGTCCTCAACTGGCAGCTTCATTAAATAGTACCTGGAAAACGCCAGTGTCAACATCTACAGTGAAGAGGCGACTCCGGGATGCTGGCCTTCAGGGCAGAGTGCCAAAGAAAAAGCCATATCTGAGATTGGCTAATAAAAGGAAAAGATTAATACAGTATAAAGAACACAGACATTGGACAGAGGAAGATTGGAAAAAAAGTGTAATGGACAGACGAATCGAAGTTGGAAGTGTTTGGATCACACAGACTAACATTTGTGAGACGCAGAACAACTGAAAAGCTGCTGTAAAAGTGCCTGACGCCATCTGTCAAGCATGGTGGAGGTAATGTGATGGTCTGGGGCTGCTTTGGTGCTGGTAAAGTGGGAGATTTGTACAAGGTAAAAGGGATTTTGAATAAGAAAGGCTATCACCGTTTTGCAACGCCATGCTATACCCTGTGGACAGCGCTTGATTGGAGCCAATTTCATCCTGCAACAGGACAATGACCAGAAGCACACCTCCAAATTATGCAAGAACTATTTAGGGAAGTAGCAGGCAGCTGGTATTCTATCTGTAATGGGGTGGCCAGCGCAGTCACCAGATATTACAGGACAGATTTAAAGCTGAATGTACATGGATCTACTCTGCTAGTTTTAATTGAAAGACAGGCATGAAAAACCTACTCCGTGTGTCTTAAAGGGGTTGTCTCACTAAAAGGATTGCTTTTTATGTTAAAGATCTTGCAAAAACAAGTCACTTTGCAATATGGGTGCATTAACAGTGTCCTACCTATGCCTAGATATCCCTTCTTGTATGGGCTGCATCAGCTCCTCAGGTTGTTATAGCTACAGACCTGTTTGATCTCTCCTGATAGGCTGCCAGCACTGGTTGCTATAGCTACAGACCTGGCTTCTACTGCAGTCTAGTGGAAGCCAGTAAACACACCCCTGAATTCAAAGTGAAACCAAGAAAACAGGACTGAGGTGAGATGAATCAATGTAGTGAGACAACCCCTTTAATAAAGCCTTGTCCACAGTTTCCGGAATTTGAATACATTGCACAATATAAGTTCACTTAATTACACCACATGCACAGACTTGATACAGATTTGAAGTACCCACAAATTTATGTAGATTATACAATTTGCAAACCCCGACATCTTTGACATAGCTGAAATTAACTGCTTCTTTCTCTGAGCAGCACAAGCACAGATGCACATTGCTGAATAGACAAGAATATCAGCAGCAAATCTTGTCCATGTCATTTCCTACTCCAGTACATTGGGGTAGAAAAGGCATGGTTGGGAGGTGTAACTGAAGTATTGGAGGGTCCCTCCTCCCTCTGTGATCACATGCAGTACACCCGAGACTCCATGGCAGGGACTAAAGTTGGCGCTGAAGTTCTCAATGCCCCCTCCGATCACGCCTCCAGTTTAGATGCAATGTGTTTAAATCTCCATTCCCCAAGTACTATTATGTCCATGCCCTTTCTCCTCCCCGATGTGCAATAGCATATCAAGGCACAAAAGGCATGGACTAGCGCGGTTACTAATGCGCTCTATGTTCATGAGTCAGGATACAAGTGTCAAGAGCTGTGGAGACCAGCGCATGCGCAGCAGCACATCGGGTAGGAACAACTCAAGACAGATCTACTATTGCGCATGCGCTGGTACCCGAAGCTCCTGCCACTCATTTGCCGACTCTAGAACATCAAGCATAGGGCAGGACCAAATGATTTTGGGGACTGTATATGGCCCACGATCTGGACATAAACCACGCCCAGAAAGACCATTACGTTATGTACGCAGACACCAGAAATTTTCTTTATTGCTTCTTGTCAAATCATGCATTTTGAGCATTTTTCGGTGACCTTGTGGTTATGAATATAGGTATTCTATATGAAAACTGTATGTATTATTTGCAAACTATGTCAATAATAAAGATCCTGTTTCCACTGACAAACTAAAAGCTGGTCGCTACACAAGTGAACTCAAAATTAACATATTTGGTGAAATTGCAGAAACAGCTCCTTTTCACCTTAGCACTACTTTTGATGAATTTCCTCACTGTACTGTGAGAAGTTGGGGGCTATTCATGCCCAAAAGCTTCTAAATTAACAAATCCATAGAAACCCATGTGGACAAGTGAAGACTACATGTGATGCATCTAGAGCCCTTCACAGATTAAACAGATAAATCCACTAGGTCACTTCAGGAGGCATGAATGCAGCCTAATGGTACAGTCTAGTAGGAAGGTGGCAGTGGCAATGTCAAAATGTAATAGCCTTGACATAATTTTATAGTACATGCAATGCAAGGGTTAAAGGGGTTTTCTTGCCATGCGGTTTCACAAAGCTACAACCAGCTTTAGGGTATGGTCACACAGTGTAATCTTGCGGCGTATATGCGCTCTAATATTTGCGCGCCGAAATTACAGTAATCCATAGTTCTCATACAGAACCATGGATTACGCCTCGTTCTCCCGCGCGTACAATACGATCGTATTGTACGTGCGGGGAGTAGACGCGTATTAGCGCAAGCTCCCAAAAGACACGATGCATTGCAGCGCATACTGTAATGCGCCGCAATGCATCGTGTGAACATACCCTTAGAATCGCACATTTTAGTCAGGCTGTGGGTGCGTCTATAGCAGCGATTGACACTTTATCAAGTCAGCTGTTCCAAGCTATTCCTGTTACACTGACCACTAAGGCAAGAGATTTATAAAATGCAGAACTCAGGCTGGAGTGTATATTTAGCTAAATGAAAAGCTTTCAAAGTCCATTACTAGAGATACTGTAAGACTTTGCATGTGATGACTTCCCATGGTTGGAGTGACTAAGGACAGCTTACAGCAATGAGAGATCAGAGAGAGCAGACAGAGGTGGAGAGAGATGGTCGTAACCAGAGAAACTTGTGTGCTCCAAGAGGAGATAAAAATCTTATCTCCTGGCCAAAACAAATAAAAAAAACAAAAGCAATGTATTCAGAAAAAGTCTTCAATTACCTGCCCCTACATGTTAAAAGCTAATCCTTGTAGTGAGAAGACCCCTTAGTAAGGTAACCTCAATGTCACAAAATAAGCATACATGTAGAACACGGACCAATAATCCGAGCAGCTAAACGGGGCGTCTTTGTAGAGGTCAACAATGGTAACATATGCCCCCTAAGAGTTTAAATCCATCAAATGTCACTAGTACAATAGATGTACCGCAAGGCAATAAATTATCAGCCTCTGCAAAGCAAAAAGCTGTTAACTGCTGTGCGTGGGAGAGCAGCTTTTAACTTAGCAGCATGTTTCCACGGTGACAAAATAAAATTCCACCACTCCATCAAACAGAACCTTTGTCTGTAACTAGTTAGAAAAACCATTTTTTAAAAAGATATTTCGCCTGTCTAAACTATTGCAAACCGTAAACTACTGGCTTGAAAAGTGAGATGTGTGCGCCTGGAATGGAATCAGATTTAGAGGCAAATCTTGGTGTAGTGTCGAAGCCATAAGTAGATCCAACAAGAAAGAGGAAAAGAAAAAAATAAAATAAAGTGTTTCTTTTTCACTTCCACTGTCATTTAGATCTACTTGTGTCTTTGGCTGCAAAATCTGCCTGTGATTCTAACCTAAGTATCCGATAGGGGTTTCAACTGTGAATAAAAAAAAAATAAGGCTATGTTCACATGGCTTAAAATTGGACGTATTTCAGTCCGTAATTATGCGCCGGAGTGCACAAATTACGGCTGGAATCCGTCCCAGTCATTACGGTAATCCACAGTTCTCATAGAGAACTGTGGATTACGTCTGCTCTCCCTGCTCGGCGAGTACACCGAGGGGGGGAGATAAGCGACATGTGAATTACCAGCGGCGTATACGCGCCGCTGGTAATAAATGTCTATGGGCCGGCGAGGTGCCGGCCCCCCGCACCCGTCCCCACGGCGTAATTGCGGGGCGTAATTACGCCCTGCAAATACACAGTGTGAACATACCCTAAATAAATAAAAAAACAGACAACTTTCAATTTAAAATAGCAGTCTTTTCATAAAAAGTTAATAGATACACATCCACTACGCACAGGAAGTTAGGGATATTTGGCTTTTGAGTGTAAAATATAAAAATTTCCCGCTACAGTGCCATTACATCCTGAAAGTCGGCCAGTTAAGTCGTAGCAGGCAATGTTGATTTTCTCATCTCAAAAAATTTGATGAATCAGCAGCCAACAGTAGAGGGTAAACACCATCAAAAATGTCAGTGTCTTAATAATGTGTCATGTGGCCTTGAACATCAATTACAGCTTGACTCATGCTGTTCACAAGTCAGTGATTGACTGCTGAGGCTTGGCATTCTACTCTTCTTGAAGGGCGCCCCTCAGCTCATTGAGGTTCAGGGGTACAGAGTTATGAGCTTCTGCACGGCGACTCAGCTGATCCCATAGGTTTTCTAGGGGGTTCAGGTCTGGAGAAAGTACAGGCCACTCCTTTTAAGGTGCCCCAGGCTCCAACAGCCGTTCCCTAATGATGTGACCTCAATGAGCTGGAGCATTGTTGTCCATGAAGATGATATTGGCCCTGTGTTGTTCATGTAGACGCACAATGACTGGATTAATGATGTTATTCAAGTAGTGGAGACTTGTCACTGTACTATTCACAAAGTGGTGGGAAGATCTGTATTGACTAGACACACCTACCCACACTGTAACACCACCACAACAGTGGCTAGAACTCTCCTTGACATCTCCAGCATCGTTGGCGGCCATCATTTCTGCACAGAGTGAATCAACTTTTATCACTGAACAGCACTGAGGACCACTGGTCCCTCGTCCATTGTAGATGCTCCCTGGCCCATGCAAGACGATGATGTCTGTGCCTGGTGGTGTGGTCAGGTCATCCAGCACACAGATCACGCTGATGTAAATGGTTACAAATGGCCTGATGTGACACTTGGTTGCCTCTCACCTCCCTTACACCTCTCTGGAGTTGTGGCATTCATCATCCGGTTCTGCAGGGCATTGTTTACAATGAAGTGGTCATCAGTGTGTGATGTAGCCAAAGGGCGTCCACTTCTTTGCCTCTCTCTGACTTCCAGTCTCTCTGTATTTCTGTTGCAACCAGGGCTGTGGAGTCGGCAAGCCGAAGCCCCGACTCCTCAATTTCCCAAACCTCCAACTCCCGACTCCCTCATACATGGCGCATGTTTAAGTAATAACTTTACTGTAGTAAAATGGTAACATCAGGCTGTTGATCACCTTATGATACAATAATCAAGCTATTTATGTAGAACAGACACTTACAAGCAAAAGGGTAACAATGTTTTGATCTTCTGAACACTTGTGGGCAGAGTTGAAGAAAAAGCTGTATTTGTATCCAAGTCCAGTCTGCACCAACATTGGGAATGTGTAGAAGAGACCGTGGATCAGATTTTGGTCAAGACCTGCTTGAATCTGATTCAGAGCCCAGAAGGATTCAGGCAGTATTGAAAACCAAAGGTGGATTTACCAAATACTAACACAATAATAAAAATTAACACTTTGAGTTTTAGGAGCAAAACTATAACTAAGCAGATGCTAAATACTTGCAAGTCAAATTTATGTATAAGATAGGTAAGATGACTGTATATAAATTACAGTAGCCTCATGTACAAAGCTGTAGTGAATGGAGAGATATGGAGCCTGAGAGTCACAAGTTCAAACTATTGTTACCATTTTGCTTGTCAGTGTAAAATATATTTATTGGACATGACTTTAGGACACAAAAAAATTGTAAATATGCAAAACACTGCAGGAACATTTGTGAAGTCTCTGAATTTGTTCTGAGAAATAGTATTGCCATCATCAGATCCTGCATACATGACCTCACATCTGATCTAATTATTTCCAGGCTAGAGAACGGCCTCTCTACACTAACTTGGGTCGGGGGCAAAACGATAACCACAGGGGTAACATCTCTAACAATGTCGGGGTATAAAGGAATTGCCTCAGCCACAGTCCATTCTGATGAATGGTTAAACCCTTCTACTTCGTTGAAAACAGGTGAAAAATTTTGTTGAAATCTGTTTGCCCTGGGAGCAGAATCTTTTCCCCTGGGGCAGCGCTTTGCCTGCTCCATGTCATCAATTACACTCCTCATGTGATAAGGCTGAAGATATGGGAGCAATAGCACTGGCCAGACCCAATTCCTCTTGCTCTTTGCACTGCATCGAACTAACTGGACCAACTTATTATATATTTTGGGAGTCGGTCCCTTTTATGACGACTCCGACTCCTGCAAAATAGCCACCGACTCCGACTCCACAGCCCTGGTTGCAACCTGCTGATGACACTGACTCTCTAAGCTCAGTGGCCACCTCCGCCTGAGAACATCCTGCTAGAAGCCTCACAATGACGAGGTACTGGTAATCAATTTTAATCTGTTATCTTGGTCTCATGATGTCAAAATGTGAACAGCACAATGAGGACTGCTTAAATCCCAATTCAAACTGATCCACTAAATTTATTGAGTGATTCAGGGATCAAACACCTGTTGTGAATTTTGCCATTAAGCTCCTTGTTAGAGATCAGCAAGTTGTGCAAAAAGTACTGAAACACTGAACAGTTGGATATTCTACACACACACACACACACACACACACTTCAAACCAGAACTTTACATGCACTATATAAAAAGACACATTTGCAGGTTTTTCTCACGATCAGACATGAAATCAGAATAAACCTTACCCATTTTAGGTCAATTAGGATTACCAAAATTATTTATATTTGCCAATGCCAGAATAATGAGAGAGAATTTATAAGGTATTTTTATCACTTTCTGCAAAGTCAAAAGTTTACATACACTAGGATTACTATGCCTTTAAACTATCTGGGACAGCCCATATGATGATTTCATGTCTTTGGACACTTCTGTTAGGTTTATTGGCGAAATCTGAGTTTATTAGGGACACATCTCTGGATGCATTTTAACACATACCAGAAACACACTGCTTCTGTGTGTAACATCATGGGAAAGTCTAAAGAAATAAGTCAAGATATCAGAAAGAGAATTGTGAACTTGCACAAGTCTGGATCATCCTTGGATGCAGTTTCCAGATACCTGAAGGCTATGTTCATCTGTACAAACAATTATACGCAACTACAAACAGGGCTGTGGAGTCGGCAAGCCAAAGCCCCGACTCCGACTCCTCAATTTCCCAAACCTTCGACTCCCGCCTTCTCATACATGGCGCATGTTTAAGTGATAACTTTACTGTAGTAAAATGGTAACATCAGGCTGTTTCATCACCTTATGATACAATAATCAAGTTATTTAGGTAAAACAGACACTGACAAGCAAAAGGGTAACAATGTTTTGATCTTTTAAACACTGGTAGAGTTGAAGAAAAAGCTGTATTTGTATCCAAGTCCAGTCTGCACAAACATTGGGAAAGTGTAGAAGAGACCTGGAATCAGATTTTGGTCAAGATATGCTTGAATCTGATCCAGAGCCCAGAAGGATTCAGGCAGTATTGAAAACCAAAGGTGGATTTCCCAGATACTAACAAAATAATAAAAATTAACATTTTGATTTTTAGGAGCAAAACAGTAACAATGCAGTTACAGGAAAGAATCTGCAGAACTAAGCAGATGCTAAATACTTGCAAGTCAAATTTATGTATAAGATATGTAAGATGACTGTATATAAAATTACAGTAGCCTCATGTACAAAGCTGTAGTGGATGGTGAGATATGGAGCCTGAAAGTCACAATTTCAAACCATTGTTACCATTTTGCTTGTCAGTGTAAAATATATTTATTGGATATGACTTTAGAACACAAAAAAATTGTAAATATGCAAAACACTGCAGGAACATTTGTGGAGTCTCTGAATTTGTTCTGAGAAATAGTATTGCCTCCATCAGATCCTGCATACATGACCTCACATCTGATATCATGATTTCCAGGCTACAGAACGGCCTCTCTACACTAACTTGGGTTGGGGGCAAAGCGGTTACCACAAGGGCAACATCTCTAACAATGTTAGGATATAAAGGAATTGCCTCAGCCACAGTCTGTTTTGATGAATGGTTGAAATCTTCTACTTCTTTGAAAGCAGGATAAAAGTTTTGCTGAAATCTCTTTTCCATGGGAGCGGAATCTTTTCCCAAGGGGCAGCGCTTTGCCTGCTCCATGTCCTGCTCCATCTCCTCATGTGATAAGACTGAAGATATGGGAGCAGTAGCACTGGCAGGACCCAATTCATCTTGCTCTTTGCACTGCATTGAACTAACTGGGCCAAATTATTATATATTTTGGGAGTCGGTCCGACTCCTGCAAAATAAGCACCGACTCCACAGCCCTGATTACAAACAAGATGGGAATGTCCAGTCATCAGATCACGCAGGAAGGAGACGGATTCTGTGTCTCAGAGATGAACATGCTTTGGTCTGATGTGTATATCAACCCAAGAACAAAAGCAAAAGACCTTGTGAAGATTCTGGCGGAAGCTGGTAAGATTGTGTCATTATCCACTGTGAAACGAGTACTTTATCAGCATGGGCTGAAAGGCCACTCTACCAGGAAGAAGTCATTACTCCACACAGGAACAAAGACCTACATTTTTGGAGACATGTCCAGTGGTCTGACAAAACTAAAATTTAACTGTTTGGCCATAATGACCACTGTTACGTTTGGAGGAAAAAGGGAGAAGCTTGGAAGCCTAAGAACACCATCCCAACTGTGAAACACGGGGTGGCAGTATCATGTTGTAGGGTGGTTTTGTTGCAGGAGGGACTGGTGTACTTCACAGTCTCAGTCAGAGCATGTATGTGATATGACAGTGTTCATGTCATGTACATAAACATGGAGCAGACAATGAGACGGTGGAGTTGTCTGTTATGAGCCAGCTCTCATCATTCCTGCATAGACCCCCGATCAGACTCCAAGTTATCAGCTCCGTACAGCTGGTTAGTTTCAATTTCTGCCCAAACCAGTAGGCATCCATTGCCGGCTACATTTCCTTTTGCGTGCCTCTAATTGCTAACTCCTACTATGGCTGTGCTGCAACAACTATTTAAAGGGAAATCCCAAAATACCCCACTGCATGGGTTTTAGCTTCCTACTCCTTAGAAAAGAGCAACAGTATCCTCTATTAGTGCTAGTATAAAAAGTGTATGCATGTAAAATCTACAGTAGAGAATTTTGCTGTCCATTCACAATGCACCTGCGGCAAAATCTAGCACACTACAAAATTTTTTACTTCCCTCGAAATCGATGGGTAAAATCCACAGCGCATGTCAATTTACATACAGATTTTGTGTGTATTCTTTGTCGTAGCATGTGGATGAGGTTTTGAAATCTTACCCACATTGTTGGTACTGTAATTTTCCCACACAAAAAAAATGTCTGTGCAGTAAGTCCGCAGCAAGTCCATGTATACTTAGTCCCTCAGATAACCACATATAAACCGTTGATATATGGCAGTTTTGCTTGCCCATCAAATTTCAAGGGGTTGTCTCACTACAAGGATTGCTTTTTAGGTTCAAGATGTTGCAAAAACAAGTCACTTTGCAATATGTGTCCATTAACAGTGTCCTACCTATTCCTAGATATCCCCTCTTGTATGGACTGCATCAGCTCCTCAGGTCGCTACAGCTACAGACTTGTTTGATCTTTCCTGATAGGCTGCCAGTGCTGGTCGCTATAGCTACAGACTTGGTTTCCTTCATCCCACCCGGCGTGCTCTTCTTTATGCAGTAGCAGTGCAGCATGAGGCGGGTTGTCAAGTCAAAGTTTTGCACGCAGGACATGTCTATTAAAAACCCCACCTCCCGCTACACACAGCTGAATGCCGGAGAACAGAAAATAAACTCCTCTTCTAAACCACATTGTCACTGACTCATTTACCCCCATTCCTGACCAGTTATACGTTTATTCTTTTTAAAGCACATGCGGGTTTCAAAGCTGTACTGCTTTATAGACACATTTTTTTCTGCGATGTGTAAGACTATTTTTATATTTTAATTTTTTTCCCATAGAAGGAGAGGGGGTAAATATAAAAAAGCAATGTCTGTTTTTCAAGTTTTAGTTATTTTAATTCCCACATTGGCACTAAAATAATTTTCTAAATTGTGCCCCCTTTACAGATGTTTTTACATAGGTAATTAATAGTTTTACAATCCTTACTGACCAGGCTAAAAAGGTGGAGTTTGGCCCGTCAGTGTTTTTATTTATTTCCTATACACATTGTGCCCCACAGAAAAAGACCTGTAGGGGACATATTAAAAGGGTTTTATCACTAAAGGCAGTTCATGCCTGGTTTGTCCTGCTTCAGCTTTCAGTGTGTTCAAAAAGGGGCTTGTATGATTTGTTTGAACTGCATATCATGTGACCAGCAGGCTTGACATCACCATGTCTTTCCCCACAGTGTGCTCACTCTAGTCAAACAAAGGTCTGTCTATGTAAAGAGGTATGAGCAGCTACATTGTAGCTGAGTGTTAACACTTCTGCCTTTCAGCATAGGGGGTCCTAGGTTCAAATCCCTACAGGAACCAAATTTGGATTTTATTATTTTTTTTTTTTGCTTCTCAATGTACATACCCGATTGAGTTTTATTTTCCTTTTATTTATTTGCAATTTTTTACTAATTACTAAGGAGCACAGAAATAGAATGACAGTAACTGGGGTTCAACACTCAGCAGTGAGTGTCTGTGAATACTAGGAAGGGAAGAGACTGACAGTAGCTGCCTAAGAGGAGCATGAACGGCCAGGACTGAGGAGCCCTCGTCACTGGTCGTATCCCCTGGAGATGACCTGTTCACTATGGATCACTAAGGTAGCAGCTAAGACATAAATGATACAGAATTTTTAATAAATGATGGTCAAAATGTTTAATAATAAATTCGCAAGCTTCCCACGTCAATTTTACGGCGTGTTTTTTTTTTGTCCCCTAGTCTCTGCTTACTTCCTGTTCCTGCGAACTGCACGTAGCTATTGCAGCTAATCAATGGCTTCAGCACCGCTCAAGAAGAGAACGGCACAAAGGCCGTGATCTCAAGAGCAATCACTGGGATGGAAAATACAAATGGAGTGTGTCTATTTATGAAAATAGCATGGCTCTGGGCTTAATGTTATGTTACAAGAAGAATCTATAAATTTTTTTCTTTCTTGGCCTTTTTTTTTTTGAGAGAATATGGATGATAACACAAATACTTTTTTTTTTTCACTCATGGTTAGTGGTTAGGTGAAGCCATTTATTGTCAAACTATTGTTTCCTCTTTTTAAATCACAATGACAACCAAAAACATCCAAATGACCCTGATCAAAAGTTCACATACCCTGGTGATTTTGGCCTGATAACATGCACAGAAGTTGACACAAATGGGTTTGAATGGCTACTAAAGGTAACATCCTCAGCTCTGACCTGTTTGCTTGAAATCAGCGTGTGTGCATAAAAGCTGAGTGAGTTTCTGGGATCCAGACAGACTCTTGCATCTTTCATCCAGTCACTGACGTTTCTGGATTGTGAGTCATGGGGAAAGCAAAAGAATTGTCAACGGATCTACGGGAAAAGGCAGTTGAACTGTATAAAATAGGAAAGGGATACAAAAAGATATCCAAGGAATTGATAATCAGTCAACAGTGTTCAAACTGTGATTAACAAATGGAAAATCAGGGGCTCTGTAAAAACCAAACCACAGTCAGGTAGACCAACAAAAATGTCGTCCACAAAAAAAGATTTGCTCTCATCAGCCTGGAAGCTGCACATGGGACGTACTTGGACGGTACTACATGACAACGATCCAAAACACAAGGCCAAGTCGCCCTACAGCAGAACAAAGTGAAGGTTCTGGAGTGGCCATCTCAGTCTCCTGACCTCCATATCATTGAGCCACTCTGGGGAGATCTCAAGCAAAGCGCAGTTCATGCAAGACAGCCCAAGAATTTACAGGAACTGGAGGCTTTTTGCCAAGAAGAATGGGCAGCTTTACCACCTGAGAAAATAGAGAGCCTCATCCACAACTACCACAAAATACTTCAAGCTGTCATTGATGTTAGAGGAGGCAATACAAAGTATTAAGAACTGGGGTATGTGAACTTTTGATCGGGGTTATTTGGATGTTTTTGGTTGTCATTATGATTTAAAAATATAAAACACATTAGTTTGACAATAAGTGGCTTCACCCAACCACTAACCATGAGTGGAAAAAAAGTTTGTATTATCAGTCATATTCCCTGAAAAAAAAGCCAAAATTCTGCCGGGGTATGTAAACTTTTGAGCACAACTGTGTGACTGACAGACTGACTGACTGACTGACTGACAGACAGACACACTATAAGAAATTAAAGTTGAGCTTTAAATGGTTGCTATGAGCAACAAGAAGTCTTACTGATAGACTTCTGTTGGCCAAAACGTTGCCAAACTCTTTAGTGAAAACTAAGCCAACTTATAAATGGTAGAATGTTAGATTTGTCTTAACTAGACCTATATAATACAGATCACACAGCATGAGCCCCTGTAATAAATCTTTCCCATTTTTAGATTGACTAGTCTAAGTTTACAGGATAGTTAAATGTGCCCCATGGTTTGAAGAGTTTGGAGTAGAGCAACTCAAGGGGCCTACACAAAGCCTGTTCTAAAACCCATCAAACACTTTTCGGAAGAAGTTGAATCATCAATGAATTTTCAGCGTCAAAACTTTAGCCTGAAAAGCAACTCAAAAGCACCATTTCAGATGAGGTTTTGGACAAGGTTTCATAAAAGGCTTATATAATTGTTTTCTGTTTGAAACACCCCTACAAATTAATAGCCAGGGAAAAAACAGCAGCAAACAATGCTTCAAGAATTGCCATAACACTTTTTTCAGCAACCAAAATTAGTATCCAAAGAAGCGCCTAAAATGCACGTACAAAACCTCGTGTGTAAACTACAACACTGTCTTACATCGCTATCAATAAAAATGAACTAGGGGCATTTTGGAGGCGTTTTTGGTGTTTTTGGTGTTTTGGGCGAGGAAACGATTCGAAAATCAGTCGTGTGAACACCCCTTTAGGGGGCCACCCCATATAAGCTCTTGTTTTTAAAAAGGGGGGTCCCAACCAATAAGGCCCAGAGTCTCTTGGTGTTACTATTTTTGGCCACATAGTATATTTGCAAGTACTTAACATCAGATATGAAAAAAAAAAGTAAAATTAACCAAGCATATTGCATATTTGTGCATAATTGTTTATTCTGCACAATATTTTTCTTTACTCCATAAAGGGTGATCTGCTGGAAAAATAAAATAAAATTTTAAAAGCCAAAAGCTAGAATGGAACTGAAAGAGTATTAATCACTATATACAACTTATGTGTACTCTCATCCGATAGCAACACAACCCGCATGCCGAAACATTTATTTTCCTTGCTGACAATTTTTTGCAATGAAATGGGTGTTTAAAACAGCACTACTCACTGCTGCAGGTCAGCTCTTAGTTGGCTACAAGCCAACTGTCTTAGTAGACTGGGAGTGGCGGAGTGGGGTGATTATTTGGCCCATTTTTTTTCAGAAACCAGTAAAACCATGGCGCATCTAGATGTGTTTTTACAGCACAAGTGTAAAGAATTTTTTTCCCTCAGAGAAAACGATAAGCGAAACTCTCCCGAGGTAACACCTCATAGAAAATGTTTTCGAATTGAAGTCCCGACTGAAAAACATTTCAGCTCATAAAAAAGGGCCTTTTCCTGTTGATTGAAAGGGGAAGGGGTTGACACAGTGCAGCAGCCAATAAACCTGTGGCTGCTCAAAAAAAAAAAAAAAAAACCACAAAGGGCTTTTCACATGGAGTTTTCACTCCGTGTACAAACTCTTTTTGATCCGTCTCTGGGACCCCGGACGGACCCAGGACGGATCTAAACTTAGCAGTGAAAATTTTTGGGGTACGAGGAAACCAATCCAAAAAACGCGAGTGTTTTCTCCCGCCCCGTCGGGTTGCTTTACTGACCCGATCAAAGAATTGACATGCAATTCTTTCAAAGACGGAGCGGAAAAGGGGGAGGGAAAACCGCAAACAGCGATTTTTTTGGGGAAACCCGCGGGTTCCCATAGCCCCAGGTAAAAGTCAGTAATTGTTTCAGTTTGGGCCGTCCTGTCGGTCCCAGAGACGGATCTAAAAAAAACGCTTGTAACACGGAGTGAAAAAACTCCATGTGAACAAGCCCCCCAAAACTGGAAAGTCCAAAATGGTTTGTACTTAAGCGTTGACAGGTTTTGCCTGGCCCCTGCTTATAAATGAGCCCAAAAGCCCCGCTTCACCCTTAAAATTATTATTTACGCCAACCCCCTATCCCCGGTTTTCACCAAAGTCTCACTCTTACCCCCCAACGGTATCCTTCCCCTTTATCTTTGCAGGGGGGGTACCCGTATTTTTAAAACCTCAGCCAAATAACTTTTTTCTCTAAAAATTTCCTAGACCCATTGAAAAACTGAACAATCCCTTTACTAAAATCTATAACCCTGTACATCCGAATCAAGGTAAAAGGGGTTGTCCATTTAACTAATAAAGAAAATTTTAAAAAACCCAAAGAACTACTAAATTCACCTTCCTTCGCTCCAGCGTTGGGTCTCTCCAGTCTTCTGGTTACTCTCTTCCTCCTAACAGGACATCCCTCGCAGTTCTGCTGGCTGCAAAGGTCACTGTCCCTTTCTTCCACTGTTCACTTCTAAATGGTGATGTAAGCAGAGGCATGTAACCATTGCAGCAGCGATGTCTTGTTTGGAAGAAGAGTGTAATCAGAAGACTTGAGAGACCCATCGCTAGTAGACTATTCATTTTTATTTGAAATGGACAACCCCTTTAAAAGGAACTAGATGACGTCTACATATGAAAGATCAGTGACCATTGCTGAAGAATTTTAAAGGGGTTGTCCACTACATTGATTCATCTTACTTCAGTCCTGGTTTCATTTTGAATTCAGGGGCGTGTTTACTGGCTTTTACTAGGCTGCAGTAGAGGCCAGGTCTGTAGCTATAGCAGCCAGTGCTGGCAGCCTATCATGAGAGATGAAACAGGTCTGTAACTATAGCGACCTGAGGAGCTGATGCAGCCCATACAAGAGGGGATCTCTAGGGATGGGTAGGACAATGTTAATTGACATATATTGCAAAGGGACTTGTTTTTGCAAAATCTTTATCATAAAAAGGAAACCTTTGAGCGAGACAACCCCTTTAAAAACTTCCCTACCACCTCCCACCGTGCTAAATAGAAAATGATCCCATGCTTACCTCTCCCATAACCACTGTTCTAGAGCTCCAGTGACATCTCCCACCACAGCCCTTTACTGATGACATCACGTTCATGGATCACATGATGCCTGTACAGGAGGTGACCACAGAGGTCAGTGACTGGCTGCAGCATCATGTGATCCATGAACGTGACATGAGGGACTCCAGGGGAAGGACACTGGAGCTCTGTAACAGTGGTGATGGGAGAAGTAAGGGATCATTTTCAATATTAGCACAAAGTGAAGTTTTTAAAAGACTGGGAAAGCCATTATAACATAGGTTTCATCACAGATCTTGTTGTATGCCGGACATCTACTGGTAGTGCTGGAAGCGGGCCATACATGTGAGAGGTGGTCAGCACAGGCAGCTATGACCTGCTCCATCCAGGTACCACATGATGACTGAATGAAGCTGGCATAATTAAACAGCTATTGGGCACTGTGGTATCCAGACATTACACCCAGCGTGCTGAGACTTGTAGTTCCACAACTCCTATCCGTGGGGCTGCTGAGTCAATTGAAAGTATTTTCTGTTTAGGTGCAGCACCAACTCACCCTGCCACTTACACTGTAGGTACCAAAGAGCAACAGGACAGCAGTCCCAAAACCTCGTGTACACCCCCTATCTGGCACCTCAGGACAGCTGGGACATGTAACGGATATCGAGCCTCATCTACACAGTTTGAGAAAAGTCAGCAATGTTAGCCTCTATGCTACAGGTTCCACTTCTTACCTTTACTGCCACCTCCGGCGCCGAGTCCACCACACGTACTATTCCAGAACTTTGTTGTAAAGGCTTTAAATGGGAGGTAACTTCCTCATCTCCTTCCCCTCCAGACTCAGAGCCACTGCTGTAAGACACAAGGGAAGCAGCAGCCGCCATTATCCTGCCGGAAGTTCGTCATACAGCGCGCAAGCCATCATGGGAGCACGGGTAGACGGAAGCTGATTGTCAGCCGTTGCTGTGTTGATAAAGCTTGTTGTATACAATCTCGCGCCTCAGGGAATTTGTGGCGTCCTCCAGTGACGCAGCGCTCTGTAGTGCCGGGGCCGGGTTATGGCGCGGGTGGCTCCTTCAGTCTTAGAATTTTTTTTGTCGGTTTTTTTCTGTTGTTTTCCCGTATATTGTAGGCAGCTACTTAAACGTATGGCTTCCTGCAGTTTTACAATTGTTTTATCGGTCTTTCTGTTATGTTTCTGTATATTGTATACAGCTACATAAAATATGGCTTCCTTCAGTTTTAGAATTTTTATTGATTTTTTTTTTCTGCTGTCTTTCCTGTATATTGTAGGCAGCTACTTAAAAATATGGCTTCCTGCAGTTTCAACGGTTTTTCTGCTATTTTTCCTGCATATTGCAGACAGCTACTTAAAAATATGGCTTCCTGCAGTTTTAGATTTTTTTTTCTGCTGTTTCTGCTCCATATTGTAGGCAGCTACTTAAACGTATGGCATCCTGCAGTTTTAGAATTGTTTTTCATTGGTTTTTCTGCAATTTTTTTTCATGTATGTTGTAAACAGCTACTTAAAAATATGGCTTCCTTCAGTTTTAGACTTTTTTTTTTTTCATTTTTTCTGCTATTTTTCATGTATCTTGTAGGCGGCTACACGAGGGTAATTTTTTTTTTTTTTAGTGAAGCACTTTTTATTTTTCTGTACAGCTGAAACTTTTAGGGCGCGTCCCCACTGCACAGGACAAATACCGGTCGGTTTGCCGGCCGGTATGTGTACTGTTTTGCAGCCGTCCCCACGGCCGCGGAGGGGGACTGCTTTTCTCCGCAATGAGCGGAGAAAAGCCCTCCCCCTCCACATTGACATGCACAGATTCCGTCCGAAAACCGGTCGGAAGAATGTGCATGTTCAATGTTTTGCGGGCGGAAAAACCGCCCGACAGAAAACCCGTGCAGTAGGGACTGCTGCACAGGTTTTCCATAGAGCACCATTGTGCTCGTTTACGGACGGTTTTTCAGGCGGTCTAAAAAACCGCAAACCGGCTGAAAAATCGTCCGAAAACCCGTGCCGTGGGGACATGCCCTTAGACATTAGACAGCCACACTGTTTAACAAGTAGTAGAAATTCAGAGGGACGTCCTTTGAATTTCTGACGTGTATTTCATTTTTTTTTTATTTGGATTCATTGGTGATCATCTGCATCCTGTCTCCCTGTATTTTTTCTGCATAAGTGATGACCTATTTTTTACAATATGTGGATTTGGGCAATGTTAACTATGGCGCGTATTGCTATTTAAAGCAATAAGACACTAGACAACGGGGTTTTTTTTCACAAATATACTGATGTTGTGTGAATGTAACCGTAGAGAATTTGTGCAATGAATGATATTCGGTAATAAATATCTGATTGCTGGGGATCCCACTATGATTGCTGAAACAGGGTCCCTAACACATGTTCCTACTTTAGGCTCACACAGCAAGGAAGACTTGGAACAGAATAGTGGATAAACGTGTGCTGTTGCTCTGTTCAAAATCTATGGGAGCAGTGGTGATCTCTGAATGCAGAGTTCAGCTGTTTACATCACTCCTATAAACTGGATAAAGCAGCGCAAGTTTTACCTTTGCTCTGTTTAACCCCTTAAAGGGGTTGTATCATTTCATTAAATGGTCTTCAGAATAAGGGGACAGTGAAAACAATCAACTTAGCAAAGCTGTCTTGTTTTCACAGGATCCCTTATCTTCTTTTTCTGTAAACACAGTTCCCCAGTGCTGGATTCCTCCTCCTTTCATGTCATTGGCTGACGGCTCTACTAATTTTCATTCTGTCTGGTCTATACAATCCTTGTTTCTTTGTGAAAAATATCAAAGTTTTGTGAAAATTTGGAAAAACTTGTCATTTTGAAAGTTCCAAAATTTCTGTGTTTAAGACAGATAATTATTCACCACAAAATAGTTTATAACTAGCATCTACCATATGCCCACTATAGGTTGGCATCATTTTTTAAATATCTTTTTTTTTCTTTGACATTAGGGGGCATAGAAACTTAGCAGTAATTTCTCACATTTTCAAGAAAATTTGCAATATACATTTAGGGACCACTGCAGTTCTGACATGGCTTTGAGGGGCCTGCATGTTAGATACCCCCATAAATGACTCCATCTAAGAAACTAGACCACTTAAAGTATGTACAACAGTGTTTAGGAAGTTTGTTAACCCTTTAGGTATTTCACAGAAATTAAAGCGAAGGGGAGGTGAAATTTTAAAATTTCACTTTTTTTTTGCAGATTTTCAATATTTATCTATTATTCACTGCAATACGGTAAATGTGACCAGGTAAATGCAATGTACTCCCCCAGGTCTGCCATTTTTAGAGAGAGCGCACTAGGGCCAAATATGGGATATTTGGCTCAACCCCAAACCTCGGAATAGGAGGAGCACCTACTGGACTTTGGGGTCTCATTTTCAATACGCTTTTTTATTTAGGCGCCGTTTCAGGTTTGAGGACACTCTAAGGTGCTAAAATTTAATAAACACCCCTAAAAATACCCCATATTGGAAACTAAACCCCTTAAGGAATATATCCAGGGGTGGAGTGAGTATATCCAACCCACAGGTGATTCACAAATTATTTTTAGCGTTAGGCTGTGAAAATTTACAATTTATTTTTTTCCAGCAATCTGCTGTAAACATATGACGCTTTGTTCACTTTTTATTAAGGTTTTTGTGAGGAATTTTGAACAAAATACAGCAATCTTGGTAGTGTTTTTTATTTTTTATAGTGGTCACCCTGCGTTATATATGGCATGCGAGCTTTACTCAGCTGGTCGATACGATTACAGCGATACCCAATTTGTATATATTTTTTTATTTTTTACTGCTTTTATACAATAAAAACACTTATTCAAACAGGAAAACACGTTTTTGCATCGCCATAGTCTGAGAGCCATAACTTTTTTATTTTTCTGTGTACGGAGCTGTATACAGGCTTGTTTTTTTTGAGGGATGATTTGACTTTTTTATTGGTATCATTTTTGGGGGGATAAGACTTTTCTATCATTTTTAAATCCATTTTTTGGAAGGAATGGTGAAGAAAATACCTCAATCCTAGTAGTGTTTTTTTATTTTTAACAGCACTCACCATGCAATATCCGTGATAAGTTAGCTTTACTCTGTGGGTCGATACGATTATGGCGATACCCAATTCATATAGTTTTTTTTATGTTGAAGCACTTATAAAAAAAAAAAAAAAAAAAAAGTGATGTTAGTGTGTAAAAGAGTATGCATCGCTATCTTCTGAGAGCCATAACTTTTTTATTTTTCCGTATACAGAGCTGTGTAAGGACTTTTTTTTTTTTTTTTTGTGTGGGATGAACTGCTATTTTAATTGGTACAATGTTGGGGTTTATGGGAGTTTTTCAACACTTTTTATTCCATTTTATGTGCAGCGGGATGAACAAAAATCTTAATTCTGTGATTTATTTTTTTTTATAGCGTTCACTTTATGGGTAAATTAACATAACAGATTTATATGGCAGGTCATTATGCACGCGGCGATACCAAATATGGGTACTTTATTTATTTTTGAACTTTTTGGGGGCGATTGCCGTTTGTAAAGAGGAAAAGGGCGGTGTACGTGTTGTTGCTGTGTACTGGTTCCTATGGCAACTGTCAGTCACGATGCCGGGCCATGCCCACAGTGCTTGCCTTCCGTGCTTTCTATGCCTTCCGTGCTGTCTGTCAGCACACAGCAGCCGCACGGATCGTGCACGATCGTGCGCTGCTGCCGCCGACAGAGACGCAGGAGGAGGTCTCTCCTCCTGTGTCTCCCTTAGTTATTGCGACCCATCGGTCGTGATAATTAAGGGGTTAAACGCCGCCCTGGTGGGCAGGGCTAACACCTACTCATGAATAAGATTTGAGGGGTAAATGCTCTAAAACTGAAGCATCTTGCAGAATAAGGGCCACAGCGCTGGAAACAGCAGGTCTGACACTCGCTTGTGCTCTCCTCAGCAAGGGGGGCATAAACTAGGTGACAGGTTCTCTTTAAAGCCTTCTTTACGGGGAGTCTACATGGCATGGTTTTACAGTTGGATTTTAACACGTACTTTGAAACAGGAGAAAATTCGCCTGTCAACCATTTATGGCGGAAAACATACTAGTCCGTGTTATATGGGCAGGCCCAATCCGAAATGCAACCGCAAGATCCGGCTAAGTGACAAAAACTGACTGTAAAATACTGTCAGATTCTGTTATAGATTCTGACCGTTGTTCTACAGTTGCCGTGTGGATGAACCCAAAGGGTGAATTTACATGGCTTATTGCAGGTCTATAGCAGCGCATACTGTGCGCGCCTCTATATGCCTGCTGCTTTAGAATTACGCGCTGGCCACTATATACTTCTAAGCGGTCTGTGCCAGCCCTTATTTTTCCCCTGTTGACTTTCGTTGTCAATTTTTCTCGTGTTGGGGAATATGCTGTAAAATCATTGAGTGCTATGATTTTACCATAATTGCGGGCCGTACTTCGGGTGTATTGCAGCGCTATTATGCCCCGAAGTATGGCCCGTATGTGTGAACATACTCTAACTGTGAAGGATGGGTGAGTCGGAGACTCTGTTTTAGTGGTGGGGGTCTCAAGTGATGAGATGTTTATTACCTAGGTACAAATAGATACAACCTATTTAAGGTCACATTTGAACGGCATCAGGATATGTGTGAAAAATCAGTTGTATAATGTCTTATTGCTTTTACTAGGACACCCTCTGCCCATCCCAGTTTTATTGATTGGTGGGTGTCTCAGCTCTGGGACCCAAGCGACCAGACATTTATTACCTATCCTGTGATCAATGTCATTCATGGTCAACCCCTTTGTGGTTGCATTCACATGTTCCCAGGATTTGTGGCAAAAAATGCTTGTATAGTGTGTTTTTAATAGGACCCGCCGCTTTCTCCCATTTTAGTGATTGTGGGGGTCCCTGCATTAGGACCCCAAGTGATCAGACATTTATCACCTATCCTGTGCCATTCAAGGCACAACTTCTTTACGATTACGGTATATTCACACGGCATCAGGGTAGGTGTCAAAAAACGCTTCTATAGGGTCTCATTATTTCAACTAGGACCCCTCTCACCGTTTTAGTGATTGGTGGGTGTCCTAGCAGTGGCTTCCCCAGTGACCGGACTTTTATCACTTATAATGTATTATCACAAATAACTTTCGTTTCCTTCCCACTTTCCAAGAACCATAACATTTTATTTATTTTTTCTTCCACATAAACATAAGAGGGCTTGTTTGTGTGACAAGATGTACTTTTTAACCACTGAGAGAATGCTCATTTTTTGGAGACTGAAGCTAAGTTTTTATTGGTACCACTTTTAGATCTGGAGATGCAAAAAAACCCTCAATTCTATACTGAATAAACAATGTTTTTTTTAATAGATTGAACTTTTACAGACACAGCAATAACTTACAATTACCATTGTCATCTTTTTATTGTTTTTGTTTGTAAAATGGCCAGAGTTGGGTCGTTTGAAGTCTTAAAATTTTTTTTTAAAACTTTTTTGACCACTAGGTGGGGTGATTGCTTGTACACCAAGCATGTCAAACTCAAAGACCAGGCCAAATCACCAAGGTTTAAGTTTGTGGGCCACAGAAAAAAAAGAAAATATTCATCGTCTATAGAAAAGTACATTTATTTCCAAAACTCCAGTATATATTAAAAAAAACAAAACAAACAACAGTAAAATGAATATTTTCTTCCTGACACTCCTCTACCAACTTCTTTGGAAGAAATCTTGTAAATATTTTCAAAACCGACCCAAGGTTAATGTCTGTAAGGCTAGGTATACGCTGCATCAGACAAAAAACAGCCGAAAGCCGACCGTTTTTCCGATGCACAACCGTGTTTTTTGTCACATTTTGCACAAAACTGTCGGTTCTTGGTCTTTTGCCATCGGTCCATACAATTGATTGTATGGGAAGATGACGAAAAACTCAAAGCGCCGGTGGATTATACATCATGTTGTATAATACACAAAAGACAAGAGGAGAAAAAACGACCTGTGTAGACTACAGGTAATTTTTTTTCTATTAAATGCTATGGGCTGCCTGATGATCGTATTTCATTGCAGTGGAGACATAGCCTAATTTTGGATGTGACAAGAGACTTATAACTTGATACCAATTAGTAATTGGTTATATTAGGCACACTAAACAAGCCAGTGTATGGCAATGTGACTGGCATACTTCCTTACCTCAATTATGATGACTCTATGTTATATGTCAGTTAGGGGTTAAGGTATCCCAAGATAGAGAGGACAAAAACATGATGTGAATCCTCTGCTTGAAAAAAAGAACACCAAAGAGCATGGTGCTTGTATTCAGCTCATAATTCATCTGGTTGTGGTTTTGTTCACCTACCCCCACACAAAAACATACTGCATTTTAAGCTGAAAACTTAAGGATAGGTTCGCATCATGTTTGTAATGTGCGTTTGGTTTGTATGCTAGAACGTTCTCCTACCCTATTTAAAGCTAAACAAAAAGTCCCAAAAAGGGGGGGTTTAAATAGCGCCATGGAGCCAAAACGTTTTTCCTTTTGGCCGATATACGTATATATCCCCCTAAAAAGGGAATGGAATAGCATAGGATGCGCTTTTCCATTAAATGGCATTCAATAAAAGTAAATATTAAAGGTATATTTTTATTTACAACTGAACCCTACCATTGACAGATGACACTTTTCGGTGTCCTTCAAACATATATATCCTGGTGTGCATATTAACCCCTTAAACACCAGACCTGAAAAGGCCTTAATAACCGGCTACATTTTTTTTTAGTTTTTGCATCCCTGCATTTCAATAGTCATAACTTTTTTTTTTTCTTATGACGTAATTGTATGAGGACTTGTGGGAGAAGTATTTTTGGGCGTGGAGTATGAGTCTATGTATAAATTACTGAGTAATTTCATTTACTTACATTTTTTTTTACACCCTTCACATTTCACACTAAATCATCAGTTTGTCACTGCAAAAAAGCAGCTTATTTATGAGAATTATGCATAAACATTGTTTTACACAATAAAAACTTTTTTTTTAAAGTGATACAACATAAAAAAGATACAATTACAGTGATACCCCATTTATATCACCTATTAGAGTAAAACTAACGTGTCACATACACTGCACGGCGAGCACTGTAAAAAATAAAAAAACACTGCTAGGATTACCGTATTTTCTTTATCCTTCCATCCAAAAACATTAAAATGCAACCAAAACAATCATGTGTCCCCCAAAATGGTACCAATGAAAACATCAACTCATCCCGCAAAAAACAAGTCGATACACAGCTTTGTACACAGAAAAATAAAAAAAAGTTATGGCTCAGACTATAGCGATAAAAAAAGTGTTTTCTTTTCTAAATAAGTGTTTTTATTGTGTAAAAGCAGTAAAACATAATACAAAATATACATATTGGGTATTGCTGTAATCGTATCGACCTGCTGAGTAAAGTTAATATGACATTTATACCTCTGGATGACCGCTGTAAAAAAAAAAACACTACCAGGATTGCTGTATTTTGTTCATTCTGCCTCCCAAAAACTTTGCTAAAAAGCGATCAAAGTATCATATGAACCTCATAATGGTACCAATAAAAACAACAACTCATCCCACAAAGAACAAACATTTATACAGCTTCGTATACAGAAAAATAAAAAAGTTATGGCTGTCAGACTGTGACATAAAACCAAATTCTTTTACAGATGCATATCGCATAAAAGTAGCAAAACATAAAAAAACTATATAAAATTTATATAGTAAAGTTATCCTGTCATTAATACCGCACAGTGAACGCTGTAAAGGTGAAGCCCAAAAAACAATGGCGGTGCTTTTTTAATTTTCATGGCCCTAAGCTAAAAAAAACTGTGGAACACCTGTGCACCCAAAATGCACAATACATCCCTAGATGAGATTCCTGAGGAGTGTTGAATCCAGAATGGGGTGACTTCTGTTCTGGTACTTTGGGGTCTTTGCAAGTGCGACATGGCACCGACCAAAATCTGCGTTCCAAAAGCCAAATAGCGCTTATGATGCCATCGTAAAGTACACTCATGTTAGATGTTCATTATTAACTATTTTATTGGGTATGACTATGTGTCTTACACGCAAACATTTTTAAACTTTGAAAGTGGCAAATATTTCCAAATTTTCACAACATTGTGATATTTTTCACAAATAAACAAGGATTGATTTGACCAAAATTAATTAACTTAAAGTACAATGTGCCACGAGAAAACAGTCTCAAAATCCCATGAATAGGTAAAACTATTAAAAAGTTATTCACTGATAGTGACAAGTCAGATATTTTTTAAAAAGCATAAAACTATGCTGTGTGAACATACCCTAATATATAAGGCTTTCTTTTTAGGTAATTTAAAAATTCTTTTTGTTAACATTATGAAGGAAAATAGTAAAAAAAAATAAAATAAAACTTATTTATTTCTGTAACAGCAAAAGTGGTGCTAAAATAGGTTTTGTAATTATGAAACTTTTCTGTCAGTTTATATAGGTGAAATAAAGATTTAAAGGGGATTTGCCAAGACACAAGTTACTCACCTTCTTATCAGTACAGGGAGAATGTCAACAAATCATGCTGAGTCATGAAAGCTGCAGAGCTGAGAGGGAGGGGGTGAGTAAGGGTGAGGAAGAAGGGAGCGTCTCAAAACTTAAGTGAAAAACAGTAAACAGTGGATTCTCAATACAGCAGGACACAGCCTGATAGATGCACTTTCAAACCGGTGGCCTTAAAAGCGCATTCATTTTGCCTGTCTTCAGATAAAAAGTGTTTCACGCAAGGCGGCCTGTCAGCTCCTCGGTTGTGTCTAGTGGAAGCTTTGAGGTAACTAACGGGGATTGAGCAATGCTGTAGCTCTCACAGGCTTCACTTTTTGTAATCACATATATTTAGAAAAGTGATTTAATACCCATTTTGGAGGTTCCCACCTCTTTTATCTGCTGATTTTCCCTGTAACTGGTGTTTATTTATTAATAACAAGCTAACTACAGGTGGGGATACAGTTCCCTGTACTGACTGCAGAGCTGATCTGGGTCTGTTCAGACCCAGCAGCATCTACAACTATCAAGCCCCTAGCAGTCATGTAATTGCTTCCACCAAAAAGATGGAAGGCTTCCTGTCTATCTGTATACACAGCACTCATTAAGCACTCTATGTAAAATGAACAGAAAAGCACCAATAATAATAAACCATTTTTGCCTCCTCAGTGGATTGCCCAGCTGTCTCTGCAAGGCCATTTTAAATAACCATCGCCAGGAT
Organism: Phyllomedusa bahiana; assembly: GCA_025379985.1. Taxonomy (NCBI): domain Eukaryota; kingdom Metazoa; phylum Chordata; class Amphibia; order Anura; family Hylidae; genus Phyllomedusa; species Phyllomedusa bahiana. The sequence continues at coordinate 104,351 of JAODAL010007005.1, forward strand.
GAATACAGTTAATGGGCAATCAGCATCTCGTTAAAGATGCAGCCAGAATTATGCTCTAGGACTCAGACCCATTTTTCAAATCTAGCATGTGTTATGTGGTCATAAAGTGATGTTTAACAATAATGCAAAGTAGCGGTAAAATTTAAAAATGTATAAGGGATGTTCAGTTATAAATAGGAATTTTCATGCTCTCTTCTTATAAAAAGTGCATGGTAAAGATGACTCACTGGACAAACACATTCATGTGTGATCTTGTCATTGTGCTAGCAGCTCTTTCTCTGCCTTCCTGTCAGTTGTAATACAATTGTGTTGCACAGCAAATTATTACATTTTTGACAAATCAAGGTTTCATTTTATTAGACATTTATTTAATCAACTTAGGAATGTGTGTCTTCTCAGCCAAGAGTGCTTGATTGGTGTAGTCAGAGAGGGTTGAAAAATAGCTGAAATTGAACCACATGTTTGTTGGCCAAGAACCTCACCAATGAAGAAAATGTTATACCTCATCCTCAGCATTGCCCAGATTTAGCACCTTCGGAATATCATCTCTTTGGTTATCTTAATAATTTTCTAGGAGTGAATGATAAGGTTGGTGACAGTGACAAGAATGGGTCAGCATGCAGTAAAGTCTTCTACTCTTGAATTAAAGGGAATCTGTCACGATTATATTTTTTTAGTAATTAAAGCGAGATACTGATACATTTTTTTCTTAACCGTTTTCATTTTCAGATCATAGATTTCTCAATTCTTTTGTCTGTATATGATTATGGGGACAGCTATCTTGCCTGAGCTGCTTGTAACAGCATTTAGAGAGATGCTTTACAGTAGCTTCATAGACATAAGAGTCTGTGAACAGGAACAAACTCTTTGACTTCCATAGGAGAGGTTTTTTTGGCATGCTCTGTAACCTGGGAAGAAGTCAGTGTGCAGGGGCCCACTATGCCTCTATACCTCCGCCACCTGTACTGTGTAATGCCCGGTCTCGTTTCAACTTATACAGACTGGTATGAGGACATTATCACACTAACCTGTAATCAAGGTGGGGCGTTGCAGCTTCTGAGTCTCCCTCAACTAATTGCAGCACAACCCTGGGTAATAAACATAAAGGGCGACGTGTATGAAATTTGGCGTGGGTCGCCAAATTTCATGCAAATAAAAAAAAGGCATAGAATGCGCCTGATTTATGAACCTGCTGAGGTGTTTATCTCTATGTAAAATCCTGTCTGAAGCCAACACTGCGGGAAGATATAGGTACAGGTAATGAACATGTGGAATCATTATGGGTAGATATAACTGGGGGTAACAACAATAATATAGGCCCCCAAATATAACAGAACCCATGATGTACTCCTTAGGCAAATAGATGAGACAGCTAATCAGAATGAAGTTGTTATTATGGGCGACTAACTATCCAGACATCAATTGGGAATCTGAAACCTGTAGCTCTCATAAAGGAAACAGGTTTTTGTCAATAACTAATGATAATTACCTTTGCCAAATGGTGCAGGAACCGACTAGAGGAAAGGCCCTTCTAGACTTAATGTTCACTAATAGACCTGACAGAGTAACAAAGTTCAGGTTGAGGGGCATCTAGGAAATAGTGACCATAATATAATACATTCCCTTTTATCCTTCAATAGAGTTTTTTGCCAAGGAGCCACAAAAACACTGAATTTTAGGAAGGCTAATTTTATTCTGCTTAGGGAGGCCCTAAACCGTATTAACTGGGACAAGGTGTTTAAAAATGGCAGAACAAATAATACATTGGATATTTTTAAAAACATCCTAGGTGCCCACTGTGAGAGGTACATACCTTATGGTAATAAAATAATTAGAAACAGGAAAAACCCAATGTGAATCAACAGGGATGTAAAAGAGGCAATAAATGACAAAAAGAAGGCGTTTCATCTACTAAAACAGGAGGGCAGTGAAGAGGCGCTAAGAAGCTATAGGGAAAAAAATAAAGTGTGTAAAATAAAGATAAAGGAAGCAAAGTTGGAGACGGAAAGACATATTGCCATAGAAAGTAAAACTCAGACCCAAAGCAAATAAATACAGTGTTTAAGGAGTTTTATGAGGCGCTATATAGGGAGGGACTTCCAGTATCAGGTCATGCCCAAACAAGCTTTCTAGATAAGCTGAAATTGTCGGAGGAGGACTTGGGCTACCTTAATGCGCCCATAGAGTTAGAGGAGTTGATGGCCACGATTAAAGGTATTCCAAATAGTAAAGCGCCGGGTCCGGATGGTATTACGGGGGGCTTTTACAAACTTTTGGGCCACGATATAGGAGAAGTGCTTATTCAAGTGTTTGATGAGATCTTAGATAATAAGAGGGTGATGTCTTCGTCCAACACAGCCTATATTAGGGTGTTACACAAGGAGGGGAAGGTCCCGGATTGTCCTAACTCCTATCGGCCGATTTAATTAATTAATGTCGATATTAAAATATTTTCCAAATTATTGGCAAACAGTCTCGCGGCTGTGTTGCCCAAGCTAGTGGGTCATAACCAAAACGGATTCGTAAAAGGTCGGTCAGGAGTGGTTAATATCAGAATGGTATTGGCGGTATTGGATGGTTTAGAGGGAAAGGAGGGCAAAAAAGGATGCGCAGCGCTATTCGCCGTGGACAGCGAAAAGGCGTTTGACAATGTGGTGGTCTTGGCTGTATAAGGTCATGGCCAAAATGAACATTAAGGGAACTTTAGGGCTTTTACTGAAGCTATATATGACCAACCGATGGCAAGAGTAAACACTCCTGGGTTCCTTTCAGATCCTATTCGGCTACAGAAAGGGACACGACAGGGGTTCCCGCTTTCCCAATTACTATTTAATATTGCCCTAGAACCGGTCATTAGATATTTAATCTCTTCCGATATTTTTGAGGGAATTAAAGTGGGCAGAGAGGAGGTCAAGTTATGCTACTTTGCGGATGACATGATGCTTTTCCTGAATTCGCCAAGAGAGCATCTGGGTAAGGTAATTGCATTTTTGAATCAAGTGGGATCCCTTAGTGGGTATAAAATTAATATATCTAAAAGTCAGCTGTTCTTTATAGGAGATCTTGGAGGAAGGGTGCAGCTAAGAGAGGAAGTCCAGGTAGTCTCTTCCTCCTTGACATATCTGGGGATAAACATAGGAAGAAAGAACTCTAGCTTATATCAACTGAACTATAGGCCCTTGATAGATAAAATACTGGGAGAGTTGAAAAGGTGGAGTACATTACCATTACTATTATTTGGTAGGGCGCAGCTGATAAAAATTATAAGCTTTGCTCGCTTATTATATCCCTTGCAAAATTTGCCTATTCTTCTGAAACATACGGATGTAAACAGGTTACAATCAGCATTTGTGAAATTCTTGTGGAATTCCAAGAGGCCTAGGATTTCATATAAAAAGCTTAGTTTGCCCAAGTTGGACGGGGGTTTGAACCTTCCCAACATTAGATTGTATAATTTAGCGGCGTTGGTGCGTCATGTGAGGGACTGGGTAAACGAGAGCAATTGTTTCTCTAACTTACACCTTGAGCGGCAGCTGGTTTGCCCGGAGAACCTAGTTGCGCTCCTACATACGGCAGTTAGAGATCTTTCTCCGCATGTTAAACGAAGTGTGGTTCTCAGAGACACTATTGCCACATGGAAGCATGTCAGGAAGTTGTTCACTTTGCCTGCGCATCTCTCAAAATATGCTCCCATCTGGGAATTGCCCACATTTCCGGCAGGGAGGGAAAATACGTTTTTTGAGGAATGGAGAAGTAAGAATATAAGATCTATAGGTGACCTAATCAATTAGAAGGATAATAGGTTCATGACATGGCAAGAAATGAAAGAGAAGTACAGTTTCAGGGAGGGACAAGTCTTCCAATTCTGGCAAGTGATGGCATTCTGTAAGTCTAAGGTTAAAAATATAGCAGCAGCAGAGATAGGTATTTTTGATGATCTGGTAGGGGGCCAGGATCGCTGTGGTTCCTTGTCCATGATTTACAAGAGATTATGTGATAGAGTGCTCGCACCAACTAAGGAGGCCTGTTTTCGTTCGTGGGAAAGGGAGTCGAGAGACCCCGAGATACAGCAAAAAATCAGAGCAGGATAGGGGAAAATTAGAGCGTCTATTATTAACGAAAACTGGAGGGAAATGTTCTTCCGCTTGGCTCACAAAGCCACTTAAGCGTTTGATCTTTCGTTCAGAAATGCCCCAGCGCACTATCTCAGGGAATGTCCCAAATGTAAGCTACAGAAGGCAGACCTGTTACATGGTATTTGGCATTGCCCGAAGCTAAAGAAATATTGGGATGAAATTCTTTTGCTGCTTAAAGAGGTGTGGGATGTGGAGGTGCGGAGTGATCCTATAAGTGCGATTTTCCATTATATCCTAGTAAACGACAACAGGACGGGAGAGACTTCTGCCTTATTAAATCACAAGGTGGTACACACGTTACTGGTTGCTAAAAAATGTATCCTAAGACATTGGTTGAAGGAGAGTGTCCTGAAAAAGGATGAAGCTATCCTTTTGATCAAGAGATTGCTAACTATAGATAGGATTGAGGCAGAAACAAATAAGAGCTGTTTGTCTGAGAAGTTTTTAAAAAAAAATGGAAGAGTTTTATAGTTGAAACCTTTTCAGATGAAGAGGTAGGGGCGCTGATGGATCACTTTCGCACTTCTGATTACTACCTCAGGGAAAAATTTGCTGGTTCCTTGGGCAGACTAGAGGTAGGGGATGTTGGCCCTTTGAAAAGTACTGAGGGAGAGACTGTAGAGGGCGATGAGAAAAACTCCAACCTATTAAACAATTTTTTCTCCACTGTATTTACCGTGGAGGATGACCTTCCTGTTGATGAGCAGAGGGATGAGGTAAACTCCAACTTAAATGTTTCTTGTCTAACCCTGAAAGAAGTGCAGCTCTGTCTTAAGAAGATTAGAATAGACAAATCCCTAGATCCTGATGGTATACACCCGTGTGTCCTAAGGGAGTTAAGTGATGTCATAGATAGGTCCCTATTCTTAATATTTATGGCCTGTCTAGTAATGGGGTATGTCCCAAAGAATTGGCGCATAGCAAATGTGGTGCCAATATTCAAAAAGGGCTCAAAAAGTGATCTTGGAAACTATAGGCCAGTAAGTTTAACCTCTGTTGTGGGTAAAATGTTTGAAGGTTTTCTTAGAGATGCTATCCTGAAGTATCTCACTGAAAATAAATGTAGAAAGCCGTTCCAGCATGGGTTTATGAAGGATCGGTCCTGTCAAACTAATCTCATCAGCTTCTATGAGGAAGTTAGTTCTAAACTGGATCAGGGTGAGGCACTGGATATCATAAAAGGTTGTTGAGTAAAATGAGAATGCTTTGACTGGGGGAGAATGTGTGCAAGTGGGTTAGCAACTGGCTCAGAGAGAGAAAACAAAGGGTGGTAATTAACGGTGCATACTCAGACTGGATCCCTGTTACTAGTGGGGTACCAAACAAACGGTAATGGATCCAGCGATGACGATGTAACCAAGGCTTCTTTTATTAATACATATATGGGAGGGTACAGACATCGACGCGTTTCAGGCACAAACGAGCGCCCTTTCTCCGTGGGGTACCACAGGGCTCAGTATTGGGCCCTATCTTCTTTAACATTTTCATTAATGATCTTACACAGGGATTGCACAGTAGAATATCAATCTTTGCAGATGATTCTAAGCTCTGTAAAAAAATCAACACAATAGAGGATAATATGTTTTTACAAAGGGATCTGGATAAGCTGGAGGCCTGGGCAGAGAAATTGCAGATGAGGTGTAACACAGGTAAATGCAAGGTCATGCACATGGGGAGGAAAAATCCATTTCATGAATACATGTTAAATGGAAAAACGTTGGGTAAAAGTGACATGGAGAAGGACTTGGGAATCCTGGGGGACAGTAAACTTAATTGTAGCAGCCAGTGTCAGACAGCAACTGACAAGGCAAATAGGATCATGGGGTGCATTAAAAGGGGCATAGATGCACATGATAAGAACATAATTCTCCCATTATAAGTCACTGGTTAGACCACATATGGAATATTGTGTTCAGTTTTGAGCACCAGTGCACAGGAAAGATATTGTAGAGCTTGAACAGGTACAAAGGCGGGCAACAAAAATAATAAAAGGACTGAGTGGACTGGAATACCCAGAAAGATTAGCAAGATTGGGGTTATTTAGTTTAGAGAAAAGACTGCTTCGGGGGGACATAATAAATATGTTTAAATACATCAAAGGTCAATACAGAGATCTCTCTCAAGATTTATTTATACCCAGGACTGTATCTAGAACAAGGGGGGCATCCTCTACATCTTGAGGAATGAAAGTTCATACATAAAACATAGAAAGGGATTCTTTACTGTCAGAGCAGTGAGACTGTGGAACTCTCTCCAGAGGAACTTTTCATGGTGAATTCAATAACAGCGTTTAAAAAGGGTTTTGACGCATTTCTGGAGAGCAATAATATAACAAGTTATAGTGACTAGTTTTCTGGATAAGGGTCGTTGATCAAGGTATTTTTCCGATTGCCATATTGGAGTCGGGAAGGAATTTTTTTTCACTCAAATGAGGACAGTTGGCTTCTACCTCATTGGGTTTTTTGCCTTGTCTGGGTCAAATTTAGAAATATTTTTTAGCAAAAGGGGCTAAGATACGTTTGTTTTTTTTGGGCCTTGAAAAATATGAAAACCATTAACTGTCCCGCCAGAGAGTCCCTCCATAACTGCCCCCCACCCAAAGTCCCCCCATAACGTCCCCCGAGGGCCTCCATTTTAACAGCCCAAGAGTGCCCCCATATCAGGGCAAACCACCCACAGGATCAAACTAAACTACAGGACAAACCACCCACAGGGATCGCGTGATCAAAAGGGACAAACCACCCACGGGGACAGCTGTGATCTAACACTTGCTTCCTTTTCCCTCATTATCACAATCTCCCTTCCCCTCCATTTTTTGCTTACCCCAAACTCCCTCGCGGGACAAGAACTCTAATCTCCCCCTGCATTCTACCCTCAACCTTTCTGCCAAAACCCTTTCCCCACTTTTAATGCCATCCGTACCAAACAAACCCTGCCAAACTACAGTCTATTACTCCCACCTGTCCCCCTCTCACTGCCCTTTGGCTTTCTGGGAATTCCCCCCAACCCGGGGGGCCCCCAGCACATTCCCACCATGTCTCTGCCCCTCAAACAGATTCCCCAACTAAAAATTCCGCTAACCTTAAAACCAGTTACACACCCCTCTGACCCCGCTCCCCCTATCCCTCCCCTTGGAGGCTCTCGGAATCCCGGGTCTTATGTAAAAAAACTCTCATACTACATGATTGTTCATCTCACGCAACTTACTCTTCCTTGTTGCTGAAACCGGCTGACCCCCTTTGACGCTGCCCCTGCCACTCCTTTTAGCGGCCTCCAAATACCCAACTCCCCGACCTTAAAAAAGCAGGTGGAGGGTGGCCCCCTCCTGTTGACCCTGTCCTTTGTCCCCGCTCACTTCTGCCTTCCCCCACACTTTTTTCCTTTGAGGGCACTCTGTCCCCCCTACGCCCCCCCCGACCCCCAATGGTGTTGTCTACCGACCGCCAGGCCCTCCCCTGCCCTTTCTTGCCCCTTGTTCCGGGGTTTTCCACTTTCTTTCCCCCGACATCCCCCTACATCATGGGAGACTTCAACATCCCAAACGAAAAACCCCCCCACTCTGCTTCCAAAAACTCCTTTCACTTGCTCCTCCTTTACCTCCCCAGTGGGCCTCGGAGCCCCTCACAAAGTGGGCACACATACCTCATCTTCCCCGCCTTGCCCCCTTTTGACTTCCCCAAAATCCCCCCCCCCAAAATGACCACAACCCCGCTTACCTTCCACCCCTCCACCCCCCCTGCTCCTCCTGTCCCATACCGTAGACCCCGTGGAAAACCCCAAAGCCTCAACCCCTCCACTCTCTTGATCTCTTGCCCCTTTCTAATCTCCCATTAAAAGCCCCGACCAGCCACCACTTTCACAACCACACAATCATACCACTTTGTTGAGCGTTATTACGTCAAAGTTGAAATCGGGACAGTTTTTTTTTTTTGATCAAAATTTTTAGATCATGGATAATTTGGTTAAAATCTGTGCATATCTATTAAGATTGGGGCCCCTTTTCGCCGTTTTCCCCCGTCATTTGGCGGGCCCCAAATCAGCTTACAGAATAGAGCAGGTTTAGATTTTGGGGCGCGACGTCTGACGGGGATGTGTATGGTTCGATTGGGGTGGGAAAAAAAACATGACCCCCGTTTTTCATAGAAAAACGTTTCCTTTCACCCCCAGTGTCTCTCAGCGTTTAGAGCGAAGAAGTGCGTCTGCTTGTTCCCAAAAGCTCAGCGAATTATTCTATTTCTTTACAAGAAACCCCTACTATTACTGTGATCCTTAAATTAGTTTGATTTGAGATTTTAAGATTTTATGTAGTTAGGTAGAGTGATTTTTAAAGGAGCATCTACCGCTGTAAAAGTCAAGGGGGGGAGCGTTAGATGGGGGGGGCCCCGTGGCGATCACAGACAAGCTCTTTAAGAAGACTGGATAAAGTTCACCAAGACTTAGTGTAGGACACATTGCACTGCAATAGCTTTATTTTTAAACAGTTTTCTATTGAAATATTTCCTGGATATGGGGCAGCCTGAACTTATAGGATACACTCTTTTCTAGTAACTGCAGGTTATCTTTGTTAGGTGCAAACTACACTTTTGTTTATCAGTATACATGTCAGCATAGGTGTTCATTTTTTCAATTTTGCCCATCCCACGCTCTTTGTTGATATATCCACATGTGCACCTTAAATTTGAATCCAGCAATTTTATAGGTCACCACAGGTGAATGAAAGGTGCAAACAATATCTTGTTTATACGAATATCATAACAGATACGTGTTTTTTTACTTTGGCGCTACTACAGCTTTGTTCATTGAGGGCTGCTTGCACTGAAATCTGAATCCCAGCATTTTTAGTCACCACAGGTGAATTGAATATGTGCACAAAACTATACTTGTATTTTTCGCATACATAACTGATACGTGTGTTTTGACTTTGGCGCTCTACAGCTGTTGTTCATGAGGCCAGATTGCACTTAAATTTGAAGTCCCGCAATTCAATTTTTATAGTCACCACAGGGTGAATTGAAAGGTGCCAAAATATCTTGTATTATACGAAATTACCTAACAGATACGTTGTTTTTTTGACTTTGGCGCACTACAGCTTTGTCATTGAGGCAGCTTGCTAACTTAATTCTGAATCAGCATTTTATAGTCACCACAGTGTGAATTTGAAAGTGCCAAAAATATCTTGTATTTATACGAATACATAACAGATAACGTTTGTTTTTTGACTTTGGCGCCACTACAGCTTTGTTCATTGTGGCAGCTTGCACTTAAATTTTAATCCAGCAATTTTATAGTCCACAACAGGTGAATTGAAGGTGCCAAAAATTATCTTGTTTTATACGAATACCTAACAGTCGTGTTTTTTGACGTACCTTTTGGCGCACTACAGCTCTTGTTCTTTGAGGAGCTTGACTTTAAATTTGAATACAGCAATTTTTATAGCACCACAGGTGAATTGATAGGTGCCACAAAAAATACCTTGTTTATCTGATACACTGCAGATACGTTGTTTTTTCACTTTGGCGCAGGCCAGCTTTGGTTTGATCTACTTTGCAGTTATTATTTGAATTCCAGCAATTTTGTTGTTGATTTGAGGGATTTGAGAATAGCTGTGATTTTGGCCCGTCTTTTAATAAGAGACTTTCCAAAAACTCTTCCATACTCTCAAATTTTTATAATTTATGAACATGGATGAATTCCTGGTGGTAAGCAAAGCAAAGCGGGGGGTTAGCACATGGATGGTAGGGTTACGAGAGAAGGTGCTCTTCCAGTGCGGCTGACAACACGCATTGCCAGCGGATCGTCAGTGCAGGACCGTCACGGCCTGGTCATCGCTGGGTCAGGGCCATGTGATTAGGTAACGAACAGCGTCGCCAATTGTCCTTAGTGGTGTTAATGCAACCTGCATCAGCAGTCTTACCTCCTCGTCTCCCAAGTCACAGGGCTACAAATGTCGTATCAGCATCACCAGCGTCCGTCCAACATGAAGCAGCCAAATGTCAACTCGGTACCCACCACTTGGATAATCCATTTTCTGAATGACCTCTTTGATGACAAAAATGCGGTTGGGGTCAGAAGGCATGTTATAAATGATCAAGAGGCCATAGAGGCTGATTTTCTCTGCTCTGATGCCAGTTTACTGGATGCTATCAGAGGATGGAGAAGGAAGCCGGTCAATCGGGGCAAAAAATCCCCCCAGGTGCGGTCGGCAACGCCTTGCAGTCCCTCTTGCTTGTAGCCCGCAGCTCCCTGGATGCCAGATGTCAGACGACCAAGTCATCGTGTTGATGTGATGTTGATGACGACATGTGCGGATCAACGTGGTCTTTTCAGAGAATTTGCTTTTGCGAGGCTGCTTCATCACTGACGTGGAGGAAGACGATTGGGGTAAGTGTCAGTACGGGTTCCGCAGCAAAAAGGTAGATCGGGCGGTCGCAGAAGTAGCTGATATGATTCTGCCAGCCACCGGTCAGCGCAAACCCCTCCTCGCTTTATCGCCGTCAAAAAGGTCCAGGACCTGCTCAAGCCTGGGCTTCTTGTCCAAGCCTATGATTCCCCAGCGATGTCATATTGCCACCTATGCCGTAAACGCATAAGTAGAGGCAAGAAACCGTAGGTGGTTAACCCTTCACCAACATGGTCTAGTCACATGTCAGCGAATGCATGAGTTGCTATGGATGGGCAACACTTGGCCAGACTGACGGGGGGGGGGCCCCCGGGGGGGTGGGGGCCTTTTCCCCAACCACTGTACACCCTCTGTCTACGCCTCCTCCTCCTTCGCCACCCCAAGGCGTTCATTCTAAGCTGCCCATGTCTCTCAGAGTCATGATCAGGGAATCAGCCTCCGCTTCAGCTCCACCGACACAACAGTACAACCAGCTCCACCATGAGACCCATCCTACCCCTTCTCTTCCGCCAGTTTGTACGACCTGCACGCCGTACGCAGTGGCCAGTTCCTAGCAGACTGCCTTCTATGTCTTCCGGTTTCGGAGCAGAAGAAACACTTTATCCCAAAACCATCCAAAAGCCTGAATGTCGGCATTGCCAGGCTTTTGGCCTTGGAAATGTTGCTTTCCGTTCTGGAGCACACAGATGGGTTCCGCCACCGTCATGGGCCCTTGCTTTACCCCAATACCAGATGCCGAGCAGGCATTTTCTTTTGCCAGAAAAGCCGTCCCTGCCTTGGGCAGCACTTTTTATTCTAAAATTTCAAGCGCCCGGTTGTCTGCATCTGTGGCCGGAAAAGGTCCATCTGACACCGACACATGGACTAGTAAGCACGGCCAGGCGCTATATCTCTGTGAAGCTCAATGGGTGGAGCTGGGTGGATGTCTCCTGGGGGGTGACAGGGGTTGGGCTCTCAGGTCGGCGAACCGCTCTTCAAAACCGCAGGGATGGTGCGGGTTCTTTTCCCCCTAGGTCCTCTTGGTGGCATTCACGTGCCAAGAGAAAACCAGGCGATGTTGAAAATTAATCTGTCTTGGAGACCGTCCATAACACGGTCAGGAGCTGTGGACGGCCTCCGCAACGAGGGGCGAGCGCTGGCTGGGTGCCAAGAACCTTGTTGCCAGGCAAGGTGGTGTGCGGATAAGGGGCTGAAATCTGCTGGCCGCCCTTTAAGATCGGTAGGCTGGAGAACATCCGTGGCCTGGCACATGGTCATGAACCTTGTCGTCCAGAAATTTCTAAGAGCTACAGGGTTGGACGGCCTGCTGAGGAAGGCTCGGAAGTCTAAGGTCCCACTGTCCACCGTTTATCCTGCTTCGTCCCCCCGCGCCTGGCTGGCGTGTGCTCAGCGTCAGCTCTGCCTCCCCGTCAAAAGTCTCTCATTGTGACGTGGCAACACGCTGGAATTCCACCTCCCACATTGCTCCAAGCGATTTTGTGGCAGCAGGCGCCAACTGCCAACTTTCGCTAGTACGTAAGTGGCACATGGCTGACAAGCAGCGGTGCGGACCTAGGGGGTGTTGAGGCCACGAGAGTGGAGGCAGGTGAATGAAAGAGAGCTCTGCCATCATGCCAGTTTTTGATCGAAAGCCACCAAAATGGTCAGTGCGGACCTATTGCCTTGTCAGCATGAGCATTGTGGTGATCTTAGTTCTGGAACGATGTTGGACACTCTGAAACAACAGGTCCCGCCAGCGACGGGTGGATGGAAGGACAAACCAGATGCGGAAGGAGCCTTTCTCTCCGTCAAAATCCACAAGGCCCGACAGTTTAACAATTTCATCGGGTCTTCATTGGCAGTGGTTCGGGGTCCAGAGCTAATGCAACGTGGGATCAGCTCTCAGGTGCATCATCTCAGGCTATAGTAAGGGCTGTAGTTGACGATGTGACGAGGTCTGAGAAGGGACAGGTGGAGGTATTCCTAAGCCACCGACGTTACCGGCGTCCTGCCTTGGAAAGAGGGTTGGTTGGCGAATTTGAGGCGGAGAGGAAGATGAGGAAGATCAGTTTGCTAGTGCCCCTCAACCCAGAGGCTTGGGAAATAGCTCCATCTCTCACCATGAGTGCATTGGATGCTCAATTTCCTCCAACATTGATCCTCGCATTAAGGCCATCAATATGAACAAACAGTTACTGGTGGCCCACCTCATGGATCCCCGGTACAAAAACAAAAACTCAGCACTTTCCTTCACCCACCCAAATAAGAGAGTAAAATGAGGAAATGGAGACCTGCTGATTGATCATGCTGGAGACATCTGTTGCGTCTGCTTCAGTTCCCCAAATGTCACGGTGGACAACATCCAGCGACGTGACTGCAGTAGAGTTGCCAAGTAGGGCGTCGCGGCTAAGCTAGCAGCAGGCAGGCAAGGTGGCAGAAAGAAGCATAATGGCGTGACCTCTGGCAATCTTTGTTTACCACCTCACCACGCATGCAAGTGCAGGGCACACATCCAACACACAGTGACCAGCTTAAGCTCATGGGTGCTCGACTATCTGCGTCTCAACACGATGTTTTTGTATGTGTTCGGAACCCCAAAGACTTCTGGGTACACTCCAAATGGTGCCGAATGGCCCGAGTGGCTCGTCACGGCATAGAGGTGTTGTCCTGCCAGCAACAGCTGGAGGGTCATTTCAGACAAACGCTCGGCTTTCAACAGTTAATGTGGATCGTTTGGACTTTCATCAAGATGAATCAGGCATGGACTCTGATGTTGTTGTGGCCCCATTTGCCGAGGTCACCGATTAGCTTGCGGTCTACTTCACATCACCTCTTCAACAGAATGGTCCTCTTGAAAAATGTTTTTTAAAATGTTCATTTCTTACTTCAATTTTTTATTGATCTTTTCCCAAGAGTTCATTTTGCTCGCGGTTTTGCTCGTGGAGGAGACTGTTAAAGTCAGTCAAGGTTCATGACAACACCACTATTCCATTTACTACTTTATCTTAAGAAGTTAAGTTTTCGCATTGTCAATGGTTGTTGAGGTCATGTTGCGTGTGAGATACCTGCTATAATTATGGTCCTTTGGACAGAAATGTGGCTTCTAAGTGGCATTTCTCCCTCACTATTTTTAATAGTGCTGATGAAGTCATTTTTATAATTTTTGGGGTCTTGTAGCTGTGAGATACAGCATTAATCGGGTCCTTTGGAACAGAAATGTGGCTTCTAAGTGCATTTCTCCCTCTCAATTTTTTAACAGTGGCTGAGAAGTCATTTTTATAATTTTTTGGGCTTGCTGCTTTGATAGCAGAATCTACAAGGTACTATTATAAAAAAATGTTGGTTTCCTAACAGACGGTTGTTCTTCACAATTGTCATGAGTGGCTCAAGGGTGATGGTGCTGTCAAGCAAACAGGAAATAGGTAGGGTACATGTTAATGGACACCATATTGCAAAATGACTTTTTGCAAGATCTTTAACATAAGCTATCAATCCCTGTATTGAGACAACCCATTTAATACAATTAAAAAAAGAGGAAAACCAAGACATGGGTGGGCTTCCATCCTATTTAAAAATGTGTTTTCTAGAATTAAACTACTAAAAAAACTTGATGTACAAAATAGCTGGTAAATTCCTCTGATATTGTTACAAGGGAGGTACAGGAAAAATTGAACTGATGTAGGTTTTCAGAGGACATGGAGTATGGAGCACGGACAGAGAACAATGTACAGAGACAATTTCCTCTAGACGTTTGGAGTAAAATAAGAAAAAGAATGCCAAGAAAAAAGGGCAATGGTGGAACAGAAGCGATTATACCACAGTATTTCCAAGTGGAAGCTCAATTGGTCCGCATGATTTACGGGGGTGGGGCAAGCGCTTCAAGGACAGGGCCAGTATACTGTCCAGTGAATCAAATAAAATGTGTGGTTGAAAGACTCCTCTTTCCCTGGACTTTTTGGAATCTGTGGGTCAGACAGGTTTTATGGTCATTCTGCGGTACAGTTCAATGTCCGGGTTCAACTAAAATGGTTGGTTGAAAGTATCCTTTTTCGGGCACTTTTAAATCTGGGGTTTGGCAGGTTTGGGGATCATGCTGTTGCGTTCAGGACAGGGATATTCAATGTCCAGTTCAGTTAAGATGATGGTTTAAGGGGTCATGCTGTGGTACAAGGACAGGCATATTGAATGTTGTGTGTTTTTTTTCTGTGGCTTTTATAAACCTAAGTGTGTTGCCATAAGATGTAGCACGTATACATTTGAATGTTGTGGATGTTAATTCCAGCTTCTCAGCCTGTTTGCTGTAAGAATGAAGGTGTTGTTGCTCTAGCCCATAGACTCTAGCTCGGTCATCGCTCATAATCGATCTGCTCACTATGACTATCTTGTACGATGATGGGTACGACTACGACCGATGTCGATGGTCAACGTAATCGCTCAACATAATCACCACCTTGACTCAGTCGCTCCTCTCACACACAAACAGAACCTGCAAAATCCCACAGACAACCCTGGCACACAGACTCACTAAACAATGAGGCGTGCTTCCAGAGTGCCGAACGCGGCATGAAGAAGAAAAATCAACTCCACTGATGAATTTGCCTTATACAAAACAATCAACTGCATACATTTAAATCTGCCACACACCTCAGCCAAACAGGACTACTTAAAATCCACTCCATATCTCCCTGTCCCACCAACCTCAGACAATAATTCAAAACCTTCAAACTCTTTCTCCGTACTACCAGCACCTCCTCCTCCCCCTCCCTCCTTTCAGAGAAACTTCTTCTGCCATTCACTTCCTTCAGAAGATCAACCACTTAAGAGAAAGCTTCAGCCCGCAGTTCCCACCACCCTCCTTACCCTGCAACTGCCCATCCCCTTAAACTTGCTTTCCCACGGTCATCTCTGAACAAGTTCTCCTCTTTTCTGTCCAAATCCAATCCTCATACTGTTAGTCTTGATCCCACATCATCCCACCTCATCCCAGGGGAACGCACGTGCTTCTGTCATCCGCCCGCACCCATCTCTTCAACCTATAACTATACCTTCTGGCATCTTCGCCTTCCGCCTTTAAAACATGCTACTTATCACTCATCTCAAAAAACAACCCTTGATCCCCTCCTTCTGTCCAAATCCCTTTTATCGCCCATCTCACTACTCCCTTTTGCTTTCCAAACCTCCTCGAGCAGCTTGGTCTATCTATCAGGCTGTCCTCCCACTTCTCCTCCACTCTCTTTTGACCCACTACAATCTGGGATTTCCGACCCACACTCTACCGAAACTGCCCTAACCAAAGTCACTAATGACCTAGTATACTGCAAAAGCCTCATGCCATACTCTGTGCTCCTCCGCTTAGTCTGTCCTCTGCCTTTGAACCTCTGTCGTCCATTCCCTCCTGCTACAATTCCTCTCCTCCATCGGCATCACGGACTTGGCTCTTTCTGGTCTCCTCGTTCCTCACTTGATCGGAACATTCAGGTCTCTCAATCTCGCTCCATCTCCTCCCCCCGGCCTCTCTCTGTTGGTGTCCCAGCAGGGGTAAGTCACCTGGGGTCCTTTTCTCTTCTCTCTTTACATCTTGCGCCTCGTCAGCTCTCAGCATACGGCTTTCATTGACCTTGTTGCTAACGATACCCAACTCTACATCTTCTGGCCGATGTACACTTTCTACTACTCAAGGATCCTGGCGGTTCGCCTCCATTTCCTCCTTCTTTCATCACGTCTCCTATAACTAAATGATGGAGGAAAACAGAGCTCATCATCTTTCCACCGTCCAACTCTACCCCTGCCCCTGATCTTGTATCGCAGTCAACGGCTCTATACTCTAAACCTGTTCCGCAAAGTCGCTGCCTTGGGGGTAATCCTAGACTCGCTCTATCTTTCAAACCCACACATCCAAATCCTTACCTCTTGCTGCCGCCCTCCACCTGACAAACTCTCTCGCTTTCCGCTCATTCCTAACTATGACACTACTAAATCTGCTGGTCCATGCGCTTGTCATCTCCCGCCTAGACTACTACAAAATTCCATCTCTGTGGCCTCCCTGCTAGCACCTCGCTTCCCTCCTCCAATCCATCCTTTACTCTGCTGCCCGTCTTATCCTCCTCTCTCCTCGATACTCCTCTGCCTCTCCCCTCTGCCAATTCCCTTCACTGGCTTTCCCACTGCCCAGCACAGCGAATTCATTTTCAAGCTACTAACTATGACCTACAGGGATCTCCATGACCTCTCCCCTCCATACTTCATCGGCCTATTTCCAATATTTCTCCCTCACGGCAATCTCGCTCTCACAGGACCTTCTCCTCTGCTCTCACCTTAATCAGTCCTCTCACAACCATCTCTCAAGACTTCTCCCGTGCTCACCCAACTCTGGAAACTCAATGCCCAACACATCAGACTTCTCCACTTTCACCAGCTTCATAGGGCAACCTGAAAAACCACTTTCTTCAGGCTTGCCTTATTACCTACACTAACCTTGTTGTCACTACATCCTCCACAAACATGTCTGCCCCACCTCCTGGCTCTTTCCTCCTCCTTGATAGATTGGTATCCCTCGCGAGTAGGGTTTCCTCCTCTCACCTCTGGTCGTGCCAATTGTATTAATTCACTTATCATTGTACTCGTTTGACTTATGTTATGTATGTAACCCCCTCGAATGTACAGCGCCCTGGAATCAACGGCGCTTTAAAATAAATAATAATAATAACTATGTATATAAATCAGGCGCATTCCAGCGCTCGGGGGACAGTTTGATCTTCTTGAGATAACCACACAGGAAACCACATCTCAAAGACCACATTTGGAAATTACACCCCGTAAGGAATTAATTTAGGGGTGGCATTACTGTTTTGAATTTATTAGCATTGGGCCTTGAAAATGAAAAATTAAATTTCTTCCAATATGACTGTTTAGCTCAAACTTTTTTATTTTCCTAAGAAAAACTAAAAAAATTGCACCCTAAAATTTGTTATATAATTTCTCCTTAATCCAGCAATACCCCATATGTGGTTGTAAACTGATGTTTGGGCACACCCTTGAGATACCGATGGATACTATGGAAACCAACCAGAAGTGACTATTTTGAAAGCTACACCCCTTAAGGAATTCATCTAGGGTTGAAGTAGGTATTTTCTAGATGTTAGGGCGCAATAGAAGTTGCATGGTAAAAACTGAAATTTTTTGTTTTGTTTTCATGGTGTTCCTCTTATAGGTTAAATGACACATTAAAGGGGTTGTGTCACTACGAAGATCATAGCTTAAAATGAGGGGACCAAAAATCTAAGCAAAGTGCTATGGTTTAAGAGACGGGGCTGCTTTATTTGTGCTTAGCAGCAGTGTTTGAGCCCAGGTCTGGTTACGCCCAGCTAAAGCATTACTGCCTGTCGGCTGAGCATTCTGTCCCACCCAGGTCGTGGACGAGAACGCGCAGGCTAAGGCGATGTAGTAAACAGGTCGCAGATGTCAAATTGCAGGGGGATGAGGTCGCGGACTGGAGCAGCAGTATGCACTGACGAGAGGAGAGGAGATCACGTTATCACACGTGCATAGTCCAAAAGAATAAGAGTAACGACTGAGAACACCAGCCAGGTCCAATGTAAGATGTGCAGTCTTATATAGTAGTTCACATATAAATTATTATTGTCAGTCTCCACGTAAAACAAAGAGCTGCGGCAGATAACACCAGCAGCTCTATGGAAGATGTGCATTCTTTTACATTGGCGACCACATTAAAAATCTCATATGCAGTCCCCGTAAAACAGATAGAGAGAAACACAGCAGTTCATTGTAGATGTTGCAGTCTTACATCGGCAGACCCATGTAAATCTAATGTGCAATCCCACGTAAAACAGAGCAAACACAGCATGTTCAGTCCCATGCAAATTACATACAGAGAGAACACAGCTGTACGGTGCAGTCCCACGCAAAACAATGTTGAGACACAAATGTGCAGTCCCACGTAAATCACTTTTGTGCGTAAATCAGAAACAGAGAACACAGCTGTACTTAACAGTCCCATATAAGATGTGCAGCCCCACGCAAATTATATACAGAGAGAGAGAATACAGCTGTTCTGTGTAGTCCCACATAAAACTTTTGTGAGACAGATGAGAGGTCCCACATAAACCACTTGTGATACCAATGTGCAGTCCCATGTAAACACAAACCAGAGGTGTAATAACCTGTAGGATATATCACTGTGTGTGAGAGAGAGACAGAGAAAAAAGAATCATCCATCTTTCTCAGAGTCCTGAATGTCAAATGCCCATTCTAGTTACAAAATATGTAGAGAGAGCTTGAAATTTAGATATAAACTATCGAGTTACACTTCCAATGATTCCAATGACAGCTGAGAACCTCTCCCTTCCCCCAGCTCACACATAATGACTCATCACCTGCATACAGTGTAGGGCGTGTCTGCAGAGAGTGAAGACACTCCCTGCTGGGAGAAGAAACACACCCCTCCATTTCACAAGCTCTGCTTGACAGCCAGCATAAAAGGAGGCCAACTGTTGTAACGAAACAACCCCTTTAACTTTATTCTGAAGGTCACTGCAATTATATGGTAGACCATTATTTGGCCTCCAGCTGTCATGGAAGCCATTAGCACACGGTGGTGATTGTAATAGAGCCCCTTCCCTCTAGATTTCCTGGCTGCTTATTATTTGCAGCATCTATGGGGTTAAATGGCTCTAATCCCAACCACTGCATCAGGAGCCTAGCTGTATATTACAGTAGTGTATGGTGTGGGAACAGCTTCACTAAACTCATAACATACTTTTATGGCAGTTTTCTGGAATGTGCTAGTTCCCATGATGTAATAGTATGCAGGGGCGTAGCTACAGGGGGTGCAGCGGTAGCAGTCGCTACCGGGTCCTGTGGCCTGAGGGGGCCCAAAAGCCCTCCTGCCACATAAGAAGATACCAGCATTGTAAATGGTGCATGGCAACTGGGGGGCCGCATTTCACTTTTTGCACCAGGGCCCAAGTGCTTAAAGTTACGCCTCTGATAGTATGTAATGGGGTGTAAAGGGTTGACTAAACTAATAACACATAAATAGTTGTACTTTTTATATCTTATATTGAGCACGTTCAGTATAGCAGGGAAATTACATCTACAGTATATTTAGTGTCTGGTGAAGATACTCCCTGCTGGGAGAAGAAACACGCCCCTCCATTTCACAAGCTCTGCTTGGCAGCCAGCATAAAAGGAGGCCAACTGTTGTAACGAGACAACCCCTTTAACTTTATTCTGCAGGTCACTGCAATTATATGGTAGACCATTATTTGGCCTCCAGCTGTCATGGAAGCCATTAGCACACGGTGGTGATTGTAATAGAGCCCCTTCCCTCTAGATTTCCTGGCTGCTTATTAATTGCTGCATCTATGGGGTTAAATGGCTCTAATCCCAGCCACTGCATCAGGAGCCTAGCTGTATATTACAGTAGTGTATGGTGTGGGAACAGCTTCACTAAACTCATAGCATACTTTTACGGCACTTTTCTGGAATGCGCTAGTTCCCATGATGTAATAGTATGTAATGGGGTGTAAAGGGTTGACTAAACTAATAACACATAAATAGTTGTACTTTTTATATCTTATATTGAGCACGTTCAGTATAACAAGGAAATTACACATACAGTATATTTAGTGTCTGGTGACTGTACTATATTACAAGGCTTAATGCACAGGAGTGCCTATATAACGCCTTTATATGTTTATACCAGACCTCTTGTCTGGCAGTCATAGGTTACCTTAGCATTATCAACCAATTACAAGGTTAAGATCAAATAGTTTTGCACCTGTGAATTATCTTTCTTTCTTTATATTGTGACTTGCCCTTCTAGTACATTGTGAGAATCCTTTTTCAGTGTCCGGTCCTTGTTAGGTACCCTTGAAGCAATGTAAAAATCCAAAATTGCAGTCAAAGAAAAAAAAAACTAACTTCAGTTATTTTTTTTTTGTGGCTTTTTTTCTTTTAATATTATGTGCGTTTTTAATCTGAGTCTGTTGCAGGCAGAGAACTGGTCTCCAAAGGGCTAAATTGTTAGTTCCTAACCAAAGCGAAAGGGGTTTCTTGTGAAAGAATATAGCTCGCTAAGCACATAAGATAGCTTGTCAGACATCCCATAAGCACATTTTGGCGGTAATCTGCTCAACTGTAGTATATCGTTCTGACTGCACATACCATTGTAGCCAATGCTCAACCCGGAACCTAATATCCATCGTTTTTGCAATACTGATAAATCACCCCTTCTATGCATGATAGTAATGAGAGATATGTGTGCAGACAGCCTATCACACACCTTATATACCCACCAAGCCAGCTTACGATACCTGACTTTCTTCATGAGCTATGCGCTTCTGACAATGAAAAGAAGCTGTCATAATAGTGTGACTTCACTGTGTGTATGTGTATATATATATATATTATATATTATAATACACACACCGGCCACTTTATTGGGTTTACACCATGCTAGTACGGGTTGGACCCCCTTTTGCCTTCAGAACTGCCTAAATTTCTTCGTGGCATAGATTCAACAAGGTGTTGCAACGATGCTCAATTGGAAACCAAGGGGCCCAAAGAGTCCCAAGAAAATATTCCCACACCATGACACCACACCACCAGCCTGAACCATTGATAAAAGGCAGGATGGATCCATGCTTTCATGTTGTTGACGCCAAATTTTCTGACCCTTACCATCCAAATGTCGCAGCAGAAATCAAGACTCATCAGACCAGGCAACGTTTTTCCAATCTTCTACTGTCCAATTTCGATGAGCTTGGGAAAAATTGGAGCCTCAGTTTCCTGTTCTTAGCTAAAAGGAGTGGCACCCGGTGTGGTCTTCTGCTGCTGTAGCCCATCTGCCTGTGCGTTCAGAGATGCTCTTCTGCCTACCTTGGTTGTAATGGGTGGCTATTTGAGTCACTGTTGCCTTTCTATCAGCTCAAACCAGTCTGCTCATTCTCCTTTGACCTCTGGCATCAACAAGGCTTTTCCCGCCCACGGACTGCCGCTCACTGGATGTTTTTTCTTTTTCGGACCATTCTCTGTAAACCCTAGAGATGGTTTGTGCGTGAAAATCCCAGGAGATCAGCAGTTTCTGAAATACTCAGACCAGCCCTTCTGGCACCAACAACCCATGCCACGTTCAAAGGCACTCAAATCACCTTTCTTCCCCCATACTGATGCTCGGTTTGAACTGCAGGAATTTTCCTTGACCATGTTTACATGCCTAAATGCACTGAGTTGCCGCCCCTGTGATTGGCTGATTAGAAATTAAGTGTTAACGAGCAGTTGGACAGGTGTACCTAATAAAGTGGCCGGGGAGTGATTGTGTGTGTAATATATAATATATATATATATTATATATATATAATTTTATATATATATATATATTGTATTTACAAACTCCCATCTTTAATTTATCTGGTTATACTTTATCTGAATCAGAATAATTTATATTAAGTAAAGGTCTCTCTCTCTGCCCTGAAAATCTTCCAGATCATTTTCAACTTTTCATGGCTTTCATAAGTTTACAAGAAAACTAACACTATAAAGACATTTTTCAATGCAATAAAATAAAACGTTCTTTGAATATTCTCATGATTCAAATACAAATATTTCCCAGCTGTCTAAAAGATTCTAACTTTCTTATTCAACAGGCCATCAATTTTGATTGGAATGATAATTATGCGTTGGTCACCATAGATGGACCCAACTTATACTCTAACATACAACATGAAAAAGTGCTGCACCTTTTTAGAAATTGACCCTAATATTCCTCCATTACAGAGAGCATTTTTACTTGATGGTTTGTTTTATTCTTTCTCATAATTATTGTACTAACCATGATACTGTATTTTTGAATAATAGAGAGCAGGGCCCTAACACCTTGTGTCTCATCTGTAAGTAGCTTTCACTGTGTAATGTATGTCTTTTGTCTGTAATTATCCCCCTACATCGTAAAGTGCTGCGGAATTTGTTGGCGCTATATAAATAAATATTATTATTATTATTTCACCAAGTATGAGACACTGTGATAGGCACACAGATGGCACCATCGTATGGCAATCTTTTTATGGGGTGTTTTGAACATCGACCTATTTGGTCCAATCCAACAATGCTTTTAGATCAAATATCGTCTTTTATTAGTGATATGTTGATTGCCGTATTTTGTTTGGAAAAAATGTGGAACAAGAGGTTTTGTATTTTACACATTTTTTAATTACACAGGTTGGGGCATTCATCTTACAGTCATTTTAAATAAACAATCAGTTGCCTCTTTTAGATCTGGAACTGAAACATCTGAATAACAAAATCATTACATATTTTAAACAAGTAGATACCAATAGCTACTTGCATTTCCAAAGTTGTCATCTAAAATTATGGAAACAGAGTATACTATTTAGACAATTCCGCCAAGTTAAAAAAAACTGCACTCAAAGATTTTGCCATATGAGTCAAAATCACCAAGAATAGATTTCTGTCCAAAAAGTATCGTAAAAAACTATTCCAATCTGCACATCATGAAGTCAATAAAATGTCCCTACAGGACTACATTGCAAAAATTTAAAAATAGTGTTGAGCGATTACGTTGGCTATCGGCATCGGGCGATAGTCGATAGTCGGCCACCATCGATAAGGTTTTTCGATAGTGAGCAGTCGATTATGAGCGATGACCATTAAAGTCTATGGGAGAGCAACGACACCTTCATTCTTACACCCAAACAGGGCTGGAGAAGCTGGAATTAACATCCACAATAGTCAAATGGATACCTGCTACATCTTAGGCAACACACTTAGGTTATAAAAGTCACAGAAAAAAAGTCACAGACCATTTACTATCCCTGTCTTGTACCACAGCATGACCCTTAAACCTGCATCACCCACAAATTAAAAAGTGCCAGAAGGCAGTATGATTTGAACCATCATGTTACTTGAACTGGACATTGAATATCCCTGTCCTGGAACGCAGCATGAGCCCCAAACCTGCATAACCCCCAGATTTAAAAAGTGCCGGAAAAAGGAGTCTTTCAACCACCATTTTAGTTTCACTGGACATAGACTATACCTGTCCTGGGCCACAGCATGAGCCCCAAACCTGCATAACCCCTAGATTTAAAAAGTGCCGGAAAAAAGAGTATTTCAACCACCATTTTAGTTTCACTGGACATTGACTATACCTGTCATGGGCCACAGCATGACCCAGGGCCGGAGTTACAGTGGGTGCGGAGAGAGCCCAGGCTGGCGTCCGTCATCTATTAACACGCAGGTTAAAAAGCCCTGATGACGCAGCAACGAAAACTGTCGTGCTGAAGCGGAAGTGTGAGAACTCCAGCCTTCCTCTGTACACAGTCAATACCTGGGTAGCGCTTGCCCCTCCGTATGAGTGTGGACCAATTGAGCTTCACTTGGAAATACTGGTGGTTAACGCTCCTGTTACACCCAGGTGCCCTTTATCTTGGCATTCTTTTTCTCATTTTACTCAACGTGCTGGAGGAAATGGTCTCTGTACTTTGTTCTCTGTCCGTGCTCCATACTCCATGTCCTCTGAATAACCTACATCTGGTCAAGTTTTCCTGTACCTCCCTTGTACAATTCAGAGGAATTTTTTTAACAGCTATTTTGTACATGCAAGTTTTTTAGTACTTTAATTCTTTAAAGGGGTTGTCTCGCTACAATGATTGGGTTTTAATTTAAAGATCTTTAAAAAAACAAGCAGCTTTGCAATATATGTTCATTACAAATGTCCTACTGATTTTGAGCTAGCCCTGTTTAGTATTACTACATCAGCTTCTCAAATCTCTATAGCAGCCGACCTGTTGATCCTTATCTTACTGCTGTCAGGTCTGAATGACTCATCACCTTTGAAGACAGTCGGAGCAGAGAGCCCTCCCGCACAGAATGCTTCTGTAGTGGAAGGAGGGGGAGGAGGACTCTGGCGTCCGTGTCCTGTGATTAACCCTGTGTGTGCCTGCTTCCTCCTGCTCTCTACACAAAAATTAAA